>CAJNJA010029065.1:0-31226 GCA_905231915.1 Symbiodinium necroappetens
GAGAAGGAGGAGGAGTAGGAGGAGGAGGAGGAGGCGGCAGCAGCAGCAGCAGGGTTAGCAGTAGCAGCTTAGTGGCATTAGCAGTGGCAGTAGTGGTAGCAGTAGCAATATAGGAGGAAGAGGAGGACGGGGAGGAGCAGGTGGAGTGGGAGTATTTGTACAAGTACGAGTAGGACTAGGAGGTGGAGGAGTCATGGTCGTCGTCGTCGTCGTCGCAGCCGCAGTATCTCACTGCCGTCCCTTAGCAGCTACCACCTTGGTATTTGCACGTTACTTGATGGGGCAAGCCGAGTGAAACCGAGGAAGCCCCACCAGAGTATATCGCCAAAGTCTCCGGCCTGAGCGGATACCAGGACAGAGGTTTCTGGCCTGGACATCGGGGCCTGAGGCCTCAGGGCTTCAGGGTATGGATCCAGCAGTGGGGTTGTTGCAGCAGCCTTGTGAAGGACCTGCTGATGGAGCTGCTCTGCTGCAATTAGCATCGTACCACTGAAGGGCCGGTCGTGCTAACCCGCGCTGCAAGCTTCGAGCTTCTGAATCCCCAATCCCAGAAGCCGCCTGGGGCAGGAAGTGCAAGTTCCTGTCCGAGACCATCGGGCGTGGCGGCTTCTACATCTTTCAGGGAACTCTCTGGCTCTGCTTTGCGTCCCTGGCTTGGTCTTGGAGGGTCTGGTTTGCTCACTGTTGGGATGTTTATGGGTATGTCGGTATCATCCCTACACTCGAACCAACAAGGATCATTCGGAGGTAAGCAGTGGCAAGGTGTAGCGTGCGTCTTGAGGCCTTGCGTCAGGGTACACGCAACTCCGCACCGTGAAGGGACATGCACGGACCTTCAATCCGAAAAAAACCTTCACCCACAAATCCTCAGGTTGGCAGGGCTGATGATGGTGAGGATAATGCGGATGCCAATGGCCAGCAGCAGCAGCAGCAGCAGCAGCAGCAGCAGCAGTGCTACTACTACTGCCACTGCTTTTGTTGCTGCCACTGCCGCTGCCACTGCTACTGTTGCTTCTGTTACGACGACGACGACGACGACGACTACTACTACTACTACTACTACGGAGACTAGTACTGCTGCTACTACTGCTGCCACCAGTGTTACGATTACAACAGCTTCGATTACATACTCCCCGTCACACCAACGCCTGTAAGAATGAACTTCTTATACGTTGAAGCGTGTTGAAGCCACCATCCTTGCCATCATCACCACCATCGCCACCCTCAGCTGCAAGCTTATCATCATGGTCTTCACCATCATGATTGTGTCAGTCGCTGCGAGCACTTCGCTGTCAGATCATAGGTACTTCACTGGTACCAGTAGTATCACACTAGTAGCTGCAGCAACACTAGCAACCAGCAGCAACCAGGATAATGAATGTGCTGACGATCGTGATGCTGACAGTGACCATGCTTTGGGTACTTGCGGGTACGTCTTGATAAGGAACTCGGGCTGAGGAACATGTTACATGTTGTGAAAGGTTATATAGATTGGGATGATTGACAATATTGTTAAGAAAAGCAGGAGTTAAGAGAAAGATCACGATGCTACGACAACTTTCATAGTTTGACATACGACACAAGGACAGCAAAAACGGTAATGATGATAAGAACACATAGCCTTCCCAGAGAAGTAAGGGCATTATTTATTAGTTTACTATGTTTAGTCTGAGGGCTGGAGTGGCACGCAAGTGACAAGGTCTCTGACAGACATCCTTGACCTGGCAGCCGGCTTCGCCATGGTGCCTCTGCGCGAAAGTGTAGACCTGGTCTCCTGCTCCTTTTACCGCCAAGTGCCACGGAGGAGGCTGCTGCTTGTAACTGCTGTCGCAGCTGCTGCTCCTTCTACTGTAGCGCTAAGTCCTACTACCTGCCACTTAGCACCGCGACTGTTGCTGCGAACGACGACCATGAGTTTACTGCAGCATATGTCTGCCGGGTCATCTCTCAGTCCTTGATGCCACGAGGTGTGCTGTGGTATCTTGAACCTGCTCATCCATTTCGGAGGCGCCTGAAGTACCATCCTCCATAGCCCGACCGCAGACAAAGCCCAGCGTTGCAGGGATTTACGGCAGCGTCGTTTCCATTGCAGCCAGGCTTTGCAACCTTCGCCCAGAAGGTGAAAGCGGGATACAGTGCTGTGGGCGGCCAGTGAGCCCTGGTAGCTAGAGTGACTAGCCGGAGGATTTTCTTCTTCGAGGGTAAGGACATCCAGTCGTGGCCAAGCTCAACTCGGTTTTCACTGGACGTGCTACGACATGCCACGTTCCTACCCTCAAAGCCCTCCCCCTGAACCCGTCGATGCCGGGCAGGACATGGACTCTTACCCTTTGACGTAGACACAACGGACACAGGGGTGCAATCGTCTCATCGTTCAGCCTTGTTTGTTTGCTCCTCCTTCCTGTATCTGCTACCTTGTTGACGAGCCATCTGCTGTAGAAGGTGAGTTTCGGGTGGCTGAAATATGAGCAGTGGAACCCCGAGATATTTTCGCGCTTTCAATTTCACCGATGCCTCCTTGCTGAACGAGCAAGCGATTTGTTAGTACGATCGAAAGTTTGCTTCTTGACTTGCGCAGCCCACATGACACCGAAACCAATCTGTCTAGATGCTGCCGTCGATTACTTGGAAGAGATAAGAGTTCCTTAGATGGAGGCCCTTGTTCGGGACTTGCCAGCTGCAGCAAAGTCGCAGCTTGCGGTTCAAAGAATTGCAATGCCTCCTTTCAGCATAGAGCAGCTGTGATAAAGCGCCTCTTCTGGTTCTGAACTTCCCGAACCCCGCGAGAGTTTCAGTAGACTTGGGTCGGAGCCTTCCAAAACTCAGCTGAGCCGACATGCAAAGAGGAGCTGCTCGACTCCACCACCGCCAGCTCGACCGGCGAGGCATAAGATCTTGACATCTTGAGTAGGGCTTCGGGCTTAAACACAGGGCTTCTTGATCTGTCGAGGCTGAGAGTCTGTTTTGTTTGTGCGGTGCCGGGACAACGTCGAGAGCAGATCCTGCGTCTTCGGCCTTGACATCTGAGCTTCGACGCTATCTTGAGGTAGACCCTGTCAGGCCTGTTGGTGTCAGCTGGTACAAAGCCGGTGAATTCCTGGAGGAAGGAAGCCCGGGGTCAGGTGGAGCAAGCACACCTCAGCAGCACGAACGAGCTGCTGACGCCCGGGCCTCGGTGTCGGGTTGCGGGTACAAGGTTTAGGCCTTTGAGACCGCGAGGCAGATGAAGAACACTTAAGCTTCTGGCACCTCCTTGGCTCTAAGTCTCCAAGAGGCTCGCGAATCAGCAGGCATGCTCCATTCCTCTTAGGACTTTCGGTGGTGATGACGAGTTCTCCTTCGTGAACCAGTCGAGCCCACAGGATCTTCGATCCCAGCCCATGCTCCGGGGTTGAGGGTTTAGGAGTGGACTCGAGTTCAGGCGCCTCCCTGAGTTTGAAGCCCTGAAGTGGCCCTGAAGCTCAAGCTTGAATCCTGTTGTGCCACCGGTGGCTTGGGCTTCCTTTGGCCATGCAGGAGCTGGAGACACCTCCGACGAAACCGGTCCAGAAGCTGGAGGTGCCAAGAGTTGGGGAAGTTGTTGGGTTTAGGGCCAGGTCTCATACAACGGCGTAAGACTTGGAGTGTAAGGGGAAAACTGAGCCCTTTGTAACGCCAATCAGCCCTCTTTTCGACAGGTTCCGGCATGTGCCCAGCGTGCAGCCTTCAAGGAGAAGGTGTTCTCCTTCGGGGCCCAGGACGGTCCTTTGAGGCTGCAGATGTCGTGTCAGAACCGTGGGGTGGGCGTTCTGGGTTGCTTGGGGACGTGGAGCAATGGCATAGCAGCATAGCCCAACTGTGAAGCTTGTCGATGCCTTTCTGAATTTTTTGTTGGATAGAAAACCTTCCAGAAACAGGACACGACAGCCTGATCCCTCGGCATCCTAGGCTAGGCCATAGAATCCTCAATCCTGGGAGCACAAAGTAAAGCGAAAAAAAGCCTTGGCAGAGCCTTTCGCCTCGGGAGGAGGAGCCCGGCTTTGTCCACACCTTGGAGACCAAACTCACTGCCGACCTCCAGGCGAAGTCTGAGTAGGAAAGGTTTCGTGTGCCTGTCTCAGTATCATTATCAGCAGCAGAGATTAATGGAGCCACGACGCTTGCGAAGCTCCATGCCCACTGGCGTCTGAAGCTTCATGCGGTAGACATCGGATGCCTAAACCCTGCCGAGGGATGGCCTGCCTCTCTCTCTCTCTCTCTCTCTCTCTCTCTCTCTCTCTCGCTCGTCATGGTGATGTTGGTCATCATACGCAGAAGTTCGAGAAAGGTCCTCGCAGCAGCCGAACGTCCCAGAACCCTACAGTTCAAAAGTCCTCAGGCAGTAACAAAATTCGAAAGCCCCAGAGTCTCTCATATCCTTCTCTTCTCGCTATCGGAGGCCTCCGCTCCGGTCACGAGGGAGGACCCCTATGAGATCCGGAAGCCCAAAGGCGCCCACCGAGCTCGGTTGGGTTGGGTCTCGGGGACTTGAGGAGCTTGGATTTGGGGTTCAGGGCTGACGGGTCTTGCGCTGGGTCTTAGAGTGTTGTGGGCTTTCTGACTTGAAGGTTCATGTGTTGAAGTAGGGTTAGGCATATCTTGCTTGGAGAATCTCGTTGAACTTGTGGAGACCCTGCTTGCAACCGTATCTAAAGGTCCACGGTTGGGGCTTGATTTTGAGCATCGTGGCACAAGATCGACAAAAGTATGCTAGGAGCCTCGTCGTGACGTTCAGGCCTTGCGGTTTAGGGTGTAGGGCTTCCAGGTACCTGCTAGCTGCTAGACAAAATCCACTCATGTGAAGAGTTTGGGATTTCGGTTTTAGGTTTCACACCTGTGCGCTCAGGGCGCTATGCAGATGGCCCAACGCCTGTCAAGGCTGGGGTCGCTAGGGGCAGATTCCTCCAAGGCACTTGGTACTTTAAGCCATGTCTGCCGCATGTGTGCCGGTCTCGATGATGAGCTCCTTTGGGTGTTTTTTTGGACAGCTGTGAAAGAGCAAGGAAAGCGCTGCTATCCATCAGCGGATCCCCGGCCCCGTAAGATCCCTGAAAAGAAGAAATCTCTATCTCCGACAAGTTGGAGCTCAAAGACAGGAGGGCTCGGCCGCTCGGACCCCCAACACGAATGCCACTCGACTGCAAGCCGGCTCTGCTGGAAAGAGGGGGCATCCAGGATGGCATGCACTGCTTCAAGAAGAAAGCGCGCCAAAATCCTGTACAAACCTCCTAAAATTGGCCCTAAAGCCCTGTAAAAATCCTTTAGAATTGGACCTAAAACCCCTCGCGTCCTTCTCAGATCCGGCTGCCCCGGCTCGGGGAGTTGCCCCGCTGTCCCGTGGTGAGCCGGAAGTCCTTCAAGGTGGCTTTGACGGATACGCAGGGCTCAGGTTTTCTGGGGGGCAGGGGGGGTAAGAGGGTTCTGGTGGGGTTTGGGATTGTTTGGGGGATCTTGTTGGGGGGTTGAAGGGTTTCAACGTTGGAGTTGGAGGGTCGCAGGGCTGTCGCCTTGAAGGGATTCACTGGGGATATCGCTGCGAAGATGCAGAGGGAAAAGCATGGGCTATCGCCCCTATATGCTGATTCAGAACCCACGTCACAACACTGAGTTTGGGATAATGCTGGGGATTCAACGGGTTGGTGCTTTGCTGTACTGTGACGGTATTTAGCGCTAATTACATCTGAGCTCCGAATCGTTGGATGGATCTAATGGCGCATGAGAAGGTATCTGAGTAAGACACCGGAAGCTTTCATCTGCAGTGTGTCGGTTATGCACAGACAGATCACCAAAAAACCAGCTCCCCAAACTACCCCCTAAACCCCCGAAACCTGAACCGCACAACCCTGCAGCCCTACACTGCGAGGCATCGGACCGCGTGCTTGGCTGCCCCGTGCCCGAGTACGCCGACGTGCTTCGAGTCGTCCAGGCACTCTCCGATGCCCACGCATCACATTTCTAATGGCGCGTCCTGTGCCGGTTATAGTCTGACATTCTGAAGCCTGTTATCTTACAGTGTAAGATTGGTTCGATCAGATTTGTATAGAGGTCGCACAAGAGTTCACAGAACACTCGTGTTAAGGGCCACGTGTGGTTGAATCAGATTCATCGGCGAATCAAGCAACCACCGCGAAGACATCTGTAATGCACAACACGACATGACATGGCATGACTTTAAACATTACACTATGTCATACGATATTTTGAAAAGTAAAAGACTGACCCAGCTTGCCCAGGCGCAGCTCGTGATGGGTCCCTGGCCGGTCGAGATGCCTTGGACTTCGATGCTTTGCTCATTGCTGTGCTGGTGACCACCGCTGGATTCACCTCGGGAGGGCTTTGGGCTTTGGGATAATTAGAGCTCGGTGGTAGAGACGCTCTTCCGTAAACCCGCCTGTGCAGGCTGGTTTCACCGTTAGCTGTTGAAGCCATCGTTGTTCAGAGCAGCCAGAATCTCAAGGCTGCGAAAGTTCGAGTGTGCCAGGTTCCTTCCATACCTACTGCTCGTGGCCGCAGTGGTGCCAGCCGCGGTCTTTGCTCTCCACAGAGAGGCCCAATCGAAGTTGCGCGATCCACATTTCCTACTGGTCTTTTGTACTCTCGCCCGGCCAATGCCCTTGGATCCTTCGCAGGCCTTCCTTGTGATCGCTCCCCTTGCCCTGGCCTTGCACGTTCTGCAGGAGCCGGCAAGAAAAGGGCTTGGGCGATTTCAGGCTTCCGGGTGTGAAGTGCAAGAATCGGTGGTCGGAGTTTGTGGTTTGCGATTTGGCTGGCGTCACCCCTTCTTGGCATCCGGCGTCTGTTTTGACAGCTTTGCCGGCCGATGGGCCCCAGAGTCCTCCACGTCTTGATTGAGCCATGCTAATAGCTGCGACGGTGCACGGGTTGGAGGTGTTTCGGGGAATAATCATAATATCCTAATCATCATAATCTCATAATATCACAATCATAGGTTGCAGGGTGGTCCGTGTGGTCCGCCGGGCTTCTTGTCTCAACAGGTGCTTTTGGATAGAGGGGGGTCTCGGAGTCCCTAGGGCAAGGCGACACCCTAATACTAAGGGATTTCATTTAAGTTACCATAGTAAGCCATAGTAAGGAAGCCATATTATTTACTATAGATCCCTATTCTGGTAACCTAAACTTAATCCCCTAACAAGAACCCAGTATACCAAGATCCCAAGCCCGAGTGCCTTCAAGGGATCTCTGCGCAAACCAGAGTAGAAACGCTTGAGGCCTGCACCCCAATGTAACCCAAAGGGTCCTAAGTATGTACAGAGTCGAACGTAGGGCTTTTAGGACCCTTTCGGTAAGCAAATGTAAGCAAGCCCACCAAGAAACGAAGAAGGGCAGTCCCCCTAAATCCTAAACCCCTAAAACCCCTAAAACCCACCAAGAAAAGAAGAAGGGAAGCCCAGAGACAGCAAGGCCCTCCGCCGAGGGCTCTGGGATCGCCGGCTGCTGGTGTCAGCCAGGGGCCCCTGGAAAGGCTGGTAGGACTTCGTCGCAAGTTTCGACTAGGCTTTAGGGCTTCCAGGGTTTAGGACCAGTGATGCTACATGAAGCTCTATGAATAGTACTCATCATCAACGGCCTTTCCGGGTTGGCAGGGAAGATCTTGTTGTTCTAGACTCTTACCAGCTTAAAACGTAGGAGGGGGTAGAGGAGTTTTAGCTGGGCCCTAAACCCTAAACCCTAAACCCTAAACCCGTTGGGCTCTTGGGGTCCCGGAGGCGACAGCCTGAAGAGCCGAGGGCCCCAAGCCCCGGAGCTCCAGTGAGAGTGTGAGTTTCGGGTAGTTCTCGAAGTTAGGGGGTCCCTTTTTAAGGGTCCCTTTTTTGAGTTTAGGGTAGTTCTCAAACTTCGGGTTCCCTTCTTTAAGGGCCCTTTCCTTTGGGTGCCATAATTACTATATTTGGGACCTAAATATTGGGACCCAAATGTAGAGAACTCCACGAGGTCGATCAGGCGGCTGCGGCTGACCTCAGGGACCAGCTGAGGGCACCCCTCGGCTGGGGCGAAGATGGCGCGGACCTTAAGGGGTTAGGGTTTAGGGGTTAGGGTTTAGGGTTTTGGGGTTTAGGGTTTAGGGTTTTGCTTCAGGGTACCTGGCCTTGACTTAAGTAGGTTTACAATAAAGCACCCACTGGCATCCCAGTTTGGCAGAACCCAGCACTATAGAGTCACCACAGTGGTACTATAGAGTCACCACAGTGGTGTAAGGGTGTATGTCTTCCCCAGACATCCCTCGAATCATCCTTTTAGAGAGCTCAGGTCAGCTCTTCTCCGCAAACCTGAGTGCGGCCCTGCAGGCTGGGTTTGGGGCTGTGAGCGGCTTTCGGCTTTCGCACACGTGACGAATGTTCAAAAAAAGAGCTGAATCATCTAGTGATAGCTAGTGAATCTACAGAACTTGCACTTTAGTGAGAGTGGCCAGCCCACCATCCTCGCGCAGCATCGAGACGATCTAGCAGGAGTTCAATACTCCGAGCCCCTCGATACGAGCCAGGAAAAGCGCCACCCAAACCTCTATAGGGGCCCGCCCTGCAAGATACTTCGCAAGACGGCCCCCTTTTCGGGCAATGCCTGGCTAACCATTCCGGTCCAACCAGCCTTTTTTGTAAATTGCAGATGGATGCAGAAGATAGATCAGCGGCAAGGGTTCCAAACTAGTACCTTAAAGGGGCTGCCTGACCTGACTTCAAACATTCAATTCAAAGATCCTCAAAGCAAACGAAGACAACCTGAAGTGCCGCTGAATGCAGGCCTTCAACTTGGCCCCCAATGCTCTGCTTCTTCCGGCCCCAGGCATTTGACGCCTTTTTGGGGCTCGATTTGAGGGTTGGGTTTGGGCCACTGGGATTCCTCTAAGAGGTTGTTGGAGCTGCTTAAGATTAAAACTCCGTGTCGTGCCGGATACGTGGCATGCCTGCACGTCTCCTGTAGATCCTTGCGGCCTTGGATGCTTTCGGCCTGGACTTGACATGAAACCCCTCGACCCTCGGCGAAGTGCTGCGGAGGGACAGCTATTCTTCGAACTCTGGTTTGCGCGAGGTTTGCATTGTGGCCATGGTCGGTGTGTATGCACGGTTAAAGCCAAAGCTTGGCCATGAGTGGCCGGCTGTAGGATGTTTTGTGCGAGATCCTCTCCGGCCGGAGCATCCTCTTTGAACCGCCCTCCACATTCAGACGGGGTCCACTCGTGGTTTGGGCTTCGGTGGTGGGTTCGGTGTCTTCGAAGCACGTTTTAACATGGAGGCCGCCGGGCGTGGGTGCGCTCGTTGCTGTGGCACCCTGAGTTGTGGGATTTTTGATTAAGACTGAGTCCGATCGGAAGTAATTTGGAGATCAGTGGTGGGGGCTTGCACGGGGTTCAGTCCGCGTCCCGGAGAAGGATGCAAGAGTATCGAGCATGTGAACCGTCTGATGAGTTTCTTGCGACCGGAGCTTTCATCTTGCCGCACTCGCAGGTTCGCCTTGTTTCTTCTGATGCCTGGGGCGGGACTGCGAATCTCGTTCCTGGATCTCGAACCGCCACCACTCTGGAGCGAGGCATCATCCTCAGAAGACTAAACCTAGACATGATGGGAGAGAGGGCAGAGAGGACGCGGCGAGCGAGACAGAGCTATGCCCAGCAGGGAGGGATGCAGCGGCTAGGAGGAAGAGAGGCGAAGAGGCAGCAAGAAGAACAAGCCGCTTCCATTCCACTCCAGAAAGTGCGCAGAGGTGGCCGACCCCACCTCTCAACCGGCAGAGAAAAAAAGACGGTGGCATGCCTTTAAAGTGCTGCAAAGGGCACGACTCTCATGGCGTTCAGGTCGCTTTGGTCGCGCTTTGCTCCCTGATCTTGGTGGCAGTGCAGTGCCGTCCTTCGCAGGCTTGACTTCACACGCTTTCAAGTAGGACGGTCGGGATTTTAATTTTTAATTTTTAACATTCGATCAGTCTGCATGCTTTCGTTTTGGCCGGAAGACAATTGTCCGAGCTGTTCAGCCCAGCAGCCCCAGCCCTCGGGATTGAAATCCGCTACAACAGATGGCAATAGTTAGCCATCATGGACATGTGGCTTATCACCGTTACCATGGTTAGTTCAATCCAAACCAGGATGATGACTGTTACCATCATTGTCCTCATGCGCATAGAAAAGGCTGAGCCAGTGCCTTGTCATCGCTACTAGTGTCCCGGTGATAGCATGGTTGCTATTGATATGCGCGGTGTTGTTCTTGGTTTAAATGATACCATGAGTGTTGTCGTCAAGACTCTTACTGTGAGGATGATTCTGACGACATGGCTAAAGAAGCATCCTTCGTAATGGTTTCGTCGTTTGAAAGTAATAACTGCCCTGATTGTTGATGTTGCTTTTCGTGGATTACAGAGGATGGGCTCTACGGTGTCAGGGTCTCTTCCTGGGCCTACCAGGGCATGTTTGTCAGACCTACAAACCGCGTGGCTCAGCTCCCGTGCCCGACACTCCGCCTCAAGCCCCAATCTTGGCGATGGCCCTGAACTCAGCCCAGACCCTGAAACTCTAAGCCTTGCATTCCTAGACCTTGAATACGCCCCAAGCCCCAAGCCATCGACCATACATCCCTTAAACTGTAGACCCTGATCCTCAGACCGAAATCGCCAGGTCGGTAAACTCTACAACCCAAATCGTAAATGAGTCATGAATCTGACCCTAGATTCCAGGAGCTTCCGCGTTCAGAGCTCGTCGACCAGCGGTTGGAGGCGAAGAGGGGAAGACGGGGTGGAGATGCTTCGTTTGTGCCTGGGATTCTTTCTGCCTTTTGGGCTTTTTTTTGGGGGCTTTTAGGATTCACTGATTAGGTTTGGGCTTATTTAGGGTTTAGGAGATAAGCTTCTAGACTTCCAGGGTTCGAGCAGGAGATTGTGGGCATGCCTCACGCGTCCTTGCAACTTACGGCCCTGCACTTTTGCTTCGTCTGAGGCCTGGGCTACGCCCTGGACCCCAAGCCTAAATCCGTATTAAAAACCCCTAACCCTAAACCCTAAACCCTAAACCCTAAACCCTAAACCCTAAACCCTAAACCCTAAACCCTAAACCCTAACCCTAAACCCTAAAGCTCTAGCCCCAAAGGCTCTGGAAGCCGGTTTCAACGCGATGCTCGACACCCTGCGGCCACTGCTTGGCCAAAGCGGCAGGCGCTGTGGACGTGACCATGTCAAAGATCCCTGTAATATTTTCAGTAATGGTAATAGTAACAGTAACAGTAATAGTAACAGTAATAGTAACAGTAATTGTAACAGTAATAGTAGCAGTAACAGTAATAGTAATAGTAAGTAACAGTAACAGTAATAGTAATAATAATAGTAACAGTAATAGTAATAGTAATCTCCGATGAACCCTTTTTGGTTATCTGGTCGCGATCCCTTTACCCTTAGCATCTGCCGCGCTGGCAGGCCCACGTTTGGCAGTCAAGCACAGGCCAAGGCAGGCGTGAGATGCCGGGAGACCTACCTTTGGTTAGTAGGGAATGGAGGAATGGGAACTATTATAAGTACCATTACTACCATTCTTCCATTCCCTACTAACCAAAGGTAGGCAGAAGCAAGTGTGGAACTCTGCTGCTAGGTTTTGTTGCTGTGTCGCTTGGGCTCTTGATCCCAATGCTAGGCAAGCAGCCCTAAACTAAACCCTAAACCCTAAACCCTTTCCCCTGCATCCCAGAAGGGATTGGATCTGACATTTTCATAGGGGCTCTCACCGTGTGTCTTTGCCGAGGTGACTGGGAGAAGCCAGGTTGAACATGTCAATGACTTTGGTGCCTGCGTCAGGTTCCAGGGGGCATGGACCAGCCCGCTGTGCTCGAGCGTTTCGGTGTGCACACCTTAGTTGCTTTAGATTTCGCAATGCGAGGGACCGTCCTCTCGTGTCCATGTTGAAGTTGAGGTTGAATCCAAGCATGGTGGCAGTATTCAGAATTTCGCAATGGCACTTCCGCTTGAAGCTTGCAGGTACAGACAGGTGGATGTTGACGATTCGTCGTACGTCTAAGGAGATCTCGACAGCTTAGGAGTACGGCCTTCACCGCTGTTTGCCACTACAGCCGCCGGAGCTACTGAGTCCAAGGTGAGGTTGATCACCGCGGAAAGGTTCACGCTCCGAGGGAGCCTCACAGTTCTGCAGGACATCCTTGGCCGACTGCCAGGGTTCACAGCCCTTCAGAGTCGATGCGTCCTTGGGCCCGCTTGTTTTGGTCGGAGGAATATAGACGGGGCTCCGTCCGGTCATACTTGCCAGCGAAGCACTGTGTAGTTCAAGACGCATCAGAAAGTGTTGTCAGCACAGATCGGAAGATGTGCCTAACGGCTCGTTCCCAGTCATTGGACAGCAACTTGTGCACAGCAGGTCGCTAGCCGATGCTCGCTCTTTTGAGGGGCTTCTCTTCCCAGCGCCCCAAAGCCAAAAGTCCCAGGACTGTCAAAGACCTCCACCCTTGCTTAGGTGCATTTTCGCACTCTGGCAAACGACCTGTAACCCGGAGGGACACCACAGATGAAGCCAGCCATTCCACGCAGACCCCGCAGCCCACCACAACCAAAAGCCGCGCGTGTGTCTTTGTATCTGACAGTAAGATGACTTAGACTTGCACTCATACTCCCAAACTTCTTGCGTGAGGTGGGATTGAACAGGACGAGTGACAAGCCTCAATCACAACTTAAACTCGTAAACCTTCAAAGATAAATGGCTGCTGCAATCGCAGGAGCAGTGCAGCATTTTGGTCAGCTGCCCGCTGGGGGACTTCGACCTCGTGGCCAATGGTTTGGAAGGTGGGGAATCATCTTCCGTTGGATTTGGAGTGTAGGGTTTAGGGTTTTGAGTTTTGAGTGAGACATTCAAATTCGAAGAATGACCGTCACATGTCTGAAGGGGTAAACATGCATGGTATGGTCCTTTGATAGAATCTTCCATAGGTCGTGGTCATGAAATGTAGGTAATGACACCCCGCCGCCGGTACAGGCAAGCACAGCAACAGCCAGTCAGCGGTAAGCAGAAGACGGCTGTGTAGCAGTTTGTATTCTCAAAGCCGGGCTGCCTACCAAGGTGCCTTGTCCACAGATCTGGGCAAGACAGCCGCCGGCGAGGGCGAGTCGATGGCGCTGTCGCCTCCGGCCAGGGATGCTGGTAGCCGAGATTGGGTGCTTCAAGAGGGAAGGATCAGAGGTTTGGAGGCAGGCCTGGTGGGACTTGATGGGGTTCGGAACTTGGGGCTGCACGTCAGATTCAGAAGTTTTGTGGCGGGTCGAAAAGGTCCTCCCTGGTTTGGCGCCGAGGCCTCCGGATGGGCTGCCGCGCTGGCAGCACGGTTCACGCCCTGTGGCTGCAGCTGGTGCTGTAGAGGTTGCTGTATGGATAACTTTTTTCGAGAGTACTAAGAGCAACTACAGGGAGTTCCTGAGAAGAGAGGAGAAAGGCCATCACAGACATCTGCAGAACAAGCGCACGTACAGTACCTATTCGCAAACAAAAGGGTCTACAGACAAAACTACAAGGCATCCTCAAGGGTTCCCTGCAGTGACCCCTAAGTTGCACTCTCTGCATAGACACTTGAAAGAAGAACGCTGCGAGCAAGGAGCAGAGAGGCACGCCCACGAAGAGACGATGATCTTGCGAGCGTTTGGGGCTTGGTGCAGCATGAGAGGGTTTGGGGTTCGGGTTGAGTTTCGTGGGGACACGGTTCATATTCCCTGATGCTGGTATGCGAGGTTGCCAGGCTCTTCGCTGCTGTGGAGTGGACGACGATCCATCTTGTGAACTTGTTGCGGTTAGTGGTCTGTGACTCAGGTGTCGACCGCCAGCACGCTGACGCGAGGTAAAGGCCAGGTTGATGAGGCGCCATACGCTGCATGCAAATCTGAGGGAGGGCCACATTTCCTGCATTCTGAATCCTAAAAGACCTTGCCCTATACCTATAAGGACCTTTCACCGAGACAGTCTCAACAAGTCGCGACACAGACGCTTGTAGAGCATGTTTCTGCCTCAACCCTTGCAACCTAAACCCTAAACCCCTAAAGCCCTAAACGCCCAAACCCTAAACCCCCCTTTGGGCCCCCTCTCGGCGCCCCCGCCAAACTCCGACTTACAAAAGCCCCTGAGCTCTCGGAGGCCTCCTTGCACCTCGCGCTGGCCATGGTCGCGGCCCTGAGCCGCTGCGTGCAGCAGCCCCTGGAGGCCCAGAAGAGTCTACCAGCATTTCGGTGGTACTGTTGATGATCGAAATCCTGCATCACCTTAACGGCCCTAAACTATGGGAATTGTGGTATCTTCCTTATTATGGGTACTGCAGGATTTATATCATCAACCGCAGGACTGGGGCTCCGGCTATTTTCCTGTAAAGTTTTTGGGCCTCCCACAGAACATTGGGAGTGCAAGGCGGATCTGAGGTGCAGAAAGTCCCAGAAACAATCCCCAAACAGACCCCTCAACCTCAAAGCCCCGACCCCCAACCGGAACCAGGGTCCATGATGAGCTCTTGGGGTGCCAGGTTTTCAGCGCCGTGGGCTCCCACTCCGCAGTGGTGCCCCCTAAGGCGCTGCCGATGCGGGCGTCGGAACACGGGGCTTGGGGTCTGAGGTGTCAGAGAGAATATCAGCAAGGCTTCGTGAGGGTGGCTCCAGATTGTATGGTGGCGATGGCTTCCCTTTCTGATATGCGTAGTGACAGTAAGAACAGGACGAGAAGACCGCCTTCTGCCTCGGCCCTTCAATATATTTTCCGGCAGACTTCGCAACGCCGTTGCCGACCTAACATCCGATCCGGACCTTTGAAATCCCCGAATTCTGCAACCAAAACCCCTTACTTTTAACCCCAGCGCCTCAAACAAAGTGATCTGGAATCCCAGACCCTGGCACTCTTCAGCTTTTCCTCATTGGGGAGAGGTCTCCCATGACGAGCCTTCCCTGATCCTTGCCATGGCAGAGGCATTTCCGCACGGTTTGCAGGGCTTCAGACATGTTTTTCGGTGTCGAACTGCGAGTTATCATGATGATATTCTCAGATGGAAGCTCCGGAGATAGGATAGGGAGGACATTGTGAGATCGGGGTGATGTAGGACATCGGACTTTCGCAAGATGCGATGCTTCAAGGCGGAGATTACCGATCGGATTTGGGGCGTTGGCTTTTCAGGGCTTTTCTCATGCTCTGTCTTGGTTCTACTCTATTGTTGTGAGCAGGGAGGGATTGGTGGCATGGAGCAAGGATCTTTGTCAAGGAAGTCAACAAGTTTCAGGCAGTTTCAGGGGTTTCCTTTTTCAAGGCAGGTGCGAGGAGATTAGAGACCAGAATTGAGATTAGTCCAGGCTTCCCGGGCCCAAACTCACCGACCTACGACATCCCCCAACCGGTCCGTACAAGCTTGATTAAAGCAGCCGCTGCCTTTCGTAATCCAACGAGCCCGATCCCTTTGACCTGGGGTACCAATTCTGTTCCCTAAACCCTAAACCCTAAGCCCTAAACCCTATCGTGTGTATAGTGGTCTCCGACAATGACGACCCTGCCATCGAAGCCCGCGCTCCAAAGCTGCCGCCTGCAAAGCTCGGGCCCGAAGCCCCCCTCAAGCGGATCAGAGGACCAATTGAGCTGCCATCCGCATCGTTACGGCGCTGCAGTGGGCTCGGACGGGCTCGGAATCGGATCAGGGCTTCAGGGGGTGTTGAGACGGAAATCCTGCTGCCAGAAAGCCGAACGACTCGCAGCGAGTTTTGGTTACGGGGCGTTGAAAAGGGTGCTCCGTGTATTTGCTTTTGGTTCGTTGCCGGGAGGTGGGCATTCATGAGCCACAGCACAAGACTCGCTAGACACCCGAGCCGCTGGGGTCTGAGCCACCAGCTTGAAGGTTTCGAAGAGTGTTGGCTGCCCGGCGCCAAGCCGCCATTCCGCCTTGCGTACAGCATTACCGTGCTGGCGGGCAAGCATCATGTCGTCCAGCAGTCGGTTCCTTGAACGGCGCTCATTCCCATGCCACATGGGTGTGCTAAAAAGAATCTTGACGAGGCTGCCGGGAAGCCAGGAGGTCGGTGATCAAGGCGCTTCTTTCACATTCAAGGGCTTGAGAGCCGAGGGCACAACTTCTCTGTGGGAGCTCCGGACCTCCAAACCGCTGAGAGGAGCGCTTCGGCGTGGTCCGTGATCCTGGCGAGATGCGCCAGCTGTGCACAGACGAAGCTACGGGCTCAGATCTGGACGATCCGTAGCGGCGTAGTCACTATCATCCATTGTGCAGGGACCCCTCGTTGGAGCAGTAGTTCGTTCTTGAGACGGCTACACTGCCATCTACAAAGAACAGGTTCCCGCACGGGGCCCCACTTTCTGGCTGAGGAACTGGTGGGGCAGTCTTTTACTAGTTCTTCTGTGCAGGCGGGCATCCCATCTGCAGATGGGAACCTTCATACACAATTGTGACCGCAGCGGATAGGCGGTTTTACGGGTGTGATGGAGGGCAGAGATGTTTGACAGGTGGGAGCATCATTGATTCGTACTCAACCGTCAGAAAGCTGCAATCAGAATTTGTGTATCATGGCCTAGCATCATGTTGGCCGACACCGCCTTTCCTCAATGTGCACCTGTCACTGTCCTGTGACCATCCTTCCGAATCTGATTCGACCCAGAGCTAAACTCGAGCCGTTGGACACGCAGAAACCCGCCCCAAAGGAGTAACCACCGTTTTTTTGTGGGGTTCCATTGTCTCCTGAGCCTGTGCCACTTGGCGACCATGCGCCCCCATGGTTTGGGGCCTGGGGTTCAGGGACCAGATTCGGCTTTTCTCCGAGAAGCAGCTCCGAGACCCAACACCTTCAAAACATCACAGAAACTCTTCAATGCTGCGACACGTCGGACACCTCAGTGGCTGAACTTTCAACACAGTCCCTGCCAGCTCCACGTCGACGATTCGCCGCGAAGTTCGGCAGCGTCGCAGGGCAGCGGCAGCGAGGCCCGGGCAACGAGAGACCGGAGTGGGTCGTGAGGTTGGGTTTAGGGTTTAGGGTTTACGGTTTTAGGGTCTAGGGCGTCTAGGGTTTAGGGTTTTAGGGTTCAGGGGATGGAAGGTTTCCCGGACACCTCGGCGGGATCGATGCACGTACGAGCTGGAAGCCAGCCCTTTGCTGTTCCAGGGGCACGCGCACCTGGCAAGGGTTTTCGTAGCTTCAGTTCTCGCTGCCCCACCGCCTGCACCTCAACCAACTATACGGCACTGGACCGGTGGTCGTTGACCCAACCTAATTCTGCAATAACCATTGGTTTTGCTTATGGAGTGGTGTCGAGAATCTGCTGTCTATTCAGTTCCGATGACCCAACCGGCCAGGATGAACTGGGCCGCGCAGGCGTGGACCTCAGATTCCAACAGGGACATGGGGCAGCGGGGCTGCTGAAGTCCAAAGGAAAGCCACAGCTAACAGCCTGCCTCTTCGGGCTCCTGCTTCTTGTCGAACTTTGGCACACGAAGGAGGCAAGGTGCGGCAATGTAAGAAGCTCTATACTAGCATGTAGGTCCATGTAGGTATCTGTAGGTTGAGGGTGACTCAACTCGGGCTTATTTCGCTACCCTGCAGAGAAGCCGGAGTATGTCCATGACTTCTTTCCAAGCAGCATCACACTCTCGGGGAATCCCCCCCACAAGCCAAAAAGCCACTGGACGCTAAAGCTGAAACCCCAAAACTTTGGGTCCTGTCGCCTGAACCCTGTCCGGACATCGTTCCCCCGAGGTACAAAGTGGCCATCTTCCTCAAGGTGGCATCAGCTTTGTTCGTCAAGCATAGATCAAACATCTTCTTGAGTACCTTGGTGAGCAGCGCCACTGCTTGCACCGTTTACATGGTCTCCTCTTCTGATGGGCTATAAGGCATAGCCACTTCTATTCAGCTCTCATGTGTAGACAAGAGAGCTTGGGGGCCCCTTGCTTTACTTCAACTTCGTCATCTCGAGGGACCCTACGCGGGAACATCATCGCCTTTAGCCTCCACTGTGCCATGGAGGTCAAACAGCCGGTACACCAAGATCTTCTCTGGAGCCCCACGCCATCTGGTGCGGAACCCGGTGAAGCCCTACATAGAGCTCGGATCAACTTTGCCTACACCCTAAACCCCTACTCTACCCAACACCCCGAGACCCTTAAACCCTAAACCAGGCCCCAACCCCTCAACCAGGCCCTAAACCCTATATAGTAGCCATATCCCCTGATACTCAGAGCCCAGCCCATCCACGTCTTCGAGGCGCTGGTCTTCGACTCCTTTGCGGCCCGGGATCGCTGCCCGGGGCTCTTTGTTTCGGCTTTTTTGGGGCTCAAGGGGCTGTGGAGGTTTAAGATTGGGGGCAGGGTGTAGGGCCTAGGGTTCAAGTGTCAGGGGTGGTGACTCGGATATTGCACTATGATTTCTCCCCATACACTAAGGCCCCTACATCAGCTGACGAACCCCAAGCCCTGAACCCCATAAGCCCCAAACCAACAACCCTAAACCCCCAATATTCGGGCAGACACCACAACCCCCCCCCCCCCCCCCNNCCTCCCCCCCCCCCCCCGACACATAAAAAAAGCCTGGCGATATGGCTCAGGTCTGGAGCTGATCCGACAAGTTCTGCCGCTGCCCACGCCAACTGCCTCGGCCTTGGTTGGGTCTCACGGAGATTTGAGGCTTCAGTGCTTTTTAGGGTCAAGCCAACTTTCAGGTTTTCAGAAATTTGTAGGTTTAGGGCCGTTTGGGGTTTGGGATCGGTAGTATACGGTGGTATTGCAGCTGCCACCGCCGGACAAGCAAGCAGACACTCGCGCTGCCGGGCCACCCCTCTCGTACCGAACAAGTTTTAGCTAATTTTAGCTGTTGGATGGCAGCCTCATTAAAGCACCGCGATGCTTCCTTTCCGGCAAACAGATAGCTCTGTCGATGCGCTCTGCCCAGGCCAGCCGTTCCAAGTGCTTTTCGGCCTCGGAGTGAGTGGCCGCAGAAATTCCAGCACCTGGTAGTTGTGACATATATGTCAGAGAGTTTGAAGGCCCCGGAGAAATCGGATCCCATGTAACCTCCACTTGCAACAAAATCGAGAGCTGTGGGCCGTCGACCTTGTCGTGGGTGTGTGCAGCGAACACGAGACCGAAGTTTGAGCACAGAATCAAAAGCCGCAGTCGGTAGGACGGCGGATTCGTGAAACATCCGGGACCTTGAACTCGCGCTGAATTGAACTTCTGCTCGGGACCGTCCGAATGGACGGCTTTTAAGCGTTCATGAACTGGGCAGGTCCCCACCCCCCTGCATGCAACATCATATTGATCGACAGCCGAAGCCTAACTGAGCCCTTGCGATAAGGGGTCCTCGGGGATGGGGAGATGTCCACCTTGAGGGAGTGGCAGGCCATGTTCAGAAGCTTTTCACGACTTGAAAGTTCCTGCTGCTCCCACAAGGCCACAGGAAGTTGATGTCCAAACCGCTCACTGGAAACTGGCAAATACATAGCTACCCCGATTGCCAGGTTTGGGTCTGTTGCATAAACAAGTACAAGGTTGGGTTGAGAGGCCCGGTTTCTCCGGTGTGCTTTGTGTCGCGCTGTGCGCCCTGCTGTCTCACCTCGTAGCCAAGCAGGGGACGTGAACTGCAGGCACGCCCCTTGACGGGAGAGTTGCAGTGTAGTTGCAAGATGCCGCAGGTGACTGAAGGCAAGCACAAGTGCACCGGCTCTGAAACTAAAACCCCAAGGCAGCTCGAGCTGAAAGCAGAAGGTGTAGTTTGCACATCTCCCGTGTTTTGCTTCCGGGGTCTCTTGGAACGGGGCGGCCCCTTCTGGTCTGGTGGGACAAGGGCCAGCAGATGAGGGTGCAGGCTGGTAGTAATCAGGATGGCAATCCGAACTCACAGTGCGAAGTGCAGACGCGACCTGAGGCCTCAGACCGATTCCTGGAATCCCACAAACCTGCATCCTTGGCTGGCTTGCCCTGCCCTGTTGAGACCCGCTGAAGAAATCACTGGGGCTCGGCGGGGACGACTGCCGTTTTTTTGCTGGCTTCTGTCAGGAACCAAGAAGGCACAAACAGCAGAAGTGCTTCGGGCTGTAATCTCGGCTGTGTTTTTTTTCTGCTTAGTGCTCTCTGTGGTTCCCGCACTTCGTGCAGCCCTCCCGGTAAGGTCGCTGCTTCGATTCTAATTCTATACTACAGTAAGAAGGCTGACAGTGAGAAGTCTTTCAGAACGAGGGACCCTCCTCTCGGAAATGGGGATCCTCGGCAGAATGAGGAGCACCGGAGGCCGAAGAAGCAGTGCGTGTACCGTGCTTCAGTCTGGAGGCACGGCGAAAAGGGAGGGGCGACCACGGTGTTCCATCCGCACTTTTCCGGTGTGCGGCGCAGGAAGTGTCTCTTCGGGCCGAGCTTTGGGAGGGTGGGTTCCTTCGTTTTAGAGAGGCTTCCTGCTGCGAACCTCTGACACACGACCGTTCGATGGTCTGTACAGCCTTCGGCTTCTTCTGCGTTCTGGCGAAAAGCAGACACAAGACAGGTCCTGACAAGGTTTCTTTGGCTCGCTGTGAGAGCGGCCTCGCTCCGGCACGAGCCCCCCAAGTCCCCAAGCTCTAGATTGTTCTGCCTCCCTAAGCGTTTGCTGCCCAAAGTGACAAGCTGCTTGTGGCTGACGTTTGCCATGGCCTTTGTTCTATGGCGAGCAGGCGCGAGCGCGAGAGCTGCGGGGCGAAGGAGGTAAAGGGAAAGGGAGCCATTTTCACCCCAGCTGCTGAAGGTCTCAGAAAGAGCATCTTATCCTTGATAGCGTGTCACCTCTCCGTGCAGGCCTCGCGGCCATTCTCGGCGCTTGGGTCACTGCGGCTGAAGACGAGACATTGCTCGAAGGTGGACCTCAAGTGATCTCTTCCCGAACACTCATGTGTTATTCCAGCGGGCCATGGGATCAACTGATAGCATCATCTCATGGATGCACACACTGATTCAACCCTCCGAAAGCCCCCTCTTGGCCCTGCGGAGGCGATGAAAGCGGCCCAGGACCTGAGGCCTTGGAGTTTGCAACTGACACAACACATCGATTCGAGCAAGGTTGGGGTTCGAGATAGCTCAGCTTTGATGTTCTGCTGTCCCTTCTGCCCGGCGGTGTCGCTAGTGGTTCTACATTTGAAGCTTACATGCTCGCCCGCTTTTGCAGGTGCCAGTTTGAGTCCGACGCTCCGCGCGTGTACGTGGTAAGCATGCATGTACGCTGCGTACATGTCCGCACACGGGCGTGTGTGTGACATCTGCGTGTGCATTCAGCGTTTGAATTCAGCATAGAGGTTACACGTACTGGCTGATCTGGCACCCAGTCAGATTTGTGCATGACTCCAGGCTTTGCAGGGGCACTCGCACGCAGACCAGGAATGGTCTTTAATCTAAATTAGCAGCATCACCGGGACAGAGTTACTACCTGAGCAAGGTCGTCTATTTTGGAGCACTGTCGACGTAGCATCGGTCGTTGTGGCGGGATCGCTAGCCCGCTGTCGGCCTTGTGCAAACACTCTCCCCCTCCAAACCAGAACTCCAAACCCCAAAGCCGCAACTGTTATGCCTACGCCTCAACATGTAAGCCGCCGTGCACAGAACATCTGTCTGCAGGATGAGCCCGTCTATCCGGCGCAGGTGGAAGCTGGCGGTGCGTATGTCTCCAACAAGGAGACGATGGCTCAGGGCTTTTAGGGCTTGGGGACGAGATTTTCGGATTTGGGGGGGCGAAGGGATTGGGCCTGATTGGGCTGCAGGGACGAAAGAATTCCGGTGCTTAATGGCGAAGGTTTTGAGCGGAGGAGTTTCAAACCTTGCGCTGCGGAGCCCGGCGAGGTTCGAAGCTGCAGTTTGGAGCTGGTTGTCAAGATCGCCATGTAGACTCCGGAGTCACCCCAGACACTGTCCTCGCGATCCGGATCAGCAACTTTCAGAGTTTGAGCTGGAACCCGAACACCCAAACCCAAAGTTCAAGACCAGAGTCCCAAATGTCCCATAATGGTTGGCAAACGAAGGAAATCCTACACCCATGCCCGACCTTCTCAGACTGTCGCTGCATCGAGGAGGCTAAGGCATTCTACTGGAGATTGCAGATGAGACCTGTGCGAGAGGGTGAGATGCAGGCGATGTTGGGACTCCCGGCTCAACATGGCACGTAGACCGATCATGCAGTCCCAAATGTTGGGCTTCAGGATCGGAGCTCGAGCTTTGGTCACGGTTAAGACTCTGTTCCCTCGGTTATTGGGCTGAGGAGCTTCCTTCGAGAACGGCTGGCCGAACCCTTTCGGCAAGTCTGCCGAGGACATGAAGCAGGGTCCCAGAAGGAATATGCAGATAATACACAGTTGCAACCACGAGGCTTTTAGCAACAGAGAGTAGCCCGGCCTCCAAGCAGCGGAGCTGCAAGGACGTTGCGAGCTGGTTGTGGAATGACCTGCTGGCCAGCAATCCCTTCGGCAACTACGGAGTCCTGGTGCCCTGGCCCGAGGAGGACGACGACCAGCCGGGGGCCCCAACAGTTGGGACCAGAATTGACATGAAGAAAGAACACTTGTCATGGAACCGAGGCTCGGCCACGGTGGCTGGGTGGCCTACTCGCGAAGGCAGGTCTGCTATATCACGGCCAAGAGCTTCTTCGGTGGAAAGCTTTGGAACTACGACAGCGGACTCTTCCGGCTCATGGAGATGTGCCAAGGCGCCTGCGACTTCCGGGCTTCCTTTGCCACGCTCCTGGCAGCTTGCTCTGCAGACGAGACGCTGGCAGACGGCAAGCAGGGTCCGATGATCCTCACGGCAAAGGCCAATGCCGCACCCGAGGTGTCAGACGTGAGAGCCCTCGCGGAGAATGTGATTCTAGAATCCTCCGGGCTGCGCATTTGCGACTACGATGCCGGGGCCGGTGACATCTCAAATGCGGAGACGGTTCCTGAGTCCGGGTGCGTTCCGCGCACTGCCAGCAATCCCGGGGTCGACTTCATGACGGGAGGCCTGGAAGGTCAGGTTACTCAAGACATCTCTGCCTCGTGGTTTGGGGGCTATCTGTTTGATGCCAAAGCATGTGGCCTGGGTGGTGGACAAGACGAGCGCCTCTCCGTGTATTTTCCAGAAGTCACCGTTCTTGCATACTTCTTGTCGAGGAGCATGCCTTACCCACAGGTACGACAGCCCGTTTGGTTTTTGGGAGCTCGAAACTTCTTCAAGAACCTGGATGGCACCGCCCGCTTCGACTCCCCACTGGTTCTTTCCGACATTCCCGTCGACGATCGAGATCTCGAGACGATCACCCTGGAGGGAGCCTCCTACCAGATCGACAGGTCGAGGTCAGGTGCTTGCTCTTTAAAAGGGAAGGGAAGAAATCAAACAAGAAAGGATATTTAATAAAATATATTGATAGATTAATTCAAACATTAATTCAGGTCTCGCTTGCCCAGCCAGTGCAGCTTAGCATGGGCGCCTTGATGCAGGGACCTGGTCAGGCTTTCAACATTAGGATCCCCCCAACGAACCTTCACAGAGCTTTGGGGTCCAACATCTTGCGAGGCCAGTCGTGGTCTTCATGAGCGAGAGCCAGGGCTTCTTCAAGGAAACGAAGCATAACCTGGCACTGGCGCGGACAAACCGGCTACCGGGGCAGAGAGACATGAGTACTGGAAAGTTCGCGTTTGAGAAGCAGGCGGCTCGAACTATTTTGGAGGGATCGATGACGGCTGCAAAACCGAAAGTCGCTGAATTCAGCGCCAAACCTCGTAGGAGCCTCCTAGTGTATGCTGCAGCATGTAAGGCAGCTGAAGTCACCCCGCACATTTCAAGCAACCTCCTCTGCCTGCAAACTCGTGCGACCGGAGGTGCGGGCTTGGTACCGCTCCATGGCACTGGACTCCTACGATGAGGTTCGACTGTAGGCCTTAGGTAAAAGAAAATCGACCGATATATATATATATATATATATAGAGATATATGTATATGTATATGTATATGTATTTGTATATGTGTGTATAGATAGATGTTACCGTTGGCTTTTTGGACCTTTGGTTTGACCTCTTGGCGACCAAGATGTTGCTGTCGCAGGGTACACTGGCCGGAAGCCCCTTGAGGCCATTCGGCCCATCTTCAAGAAGTTGAGCCGCTCGTTGGGTGCTGGCCCATGGCTGGCCGGGCTTTGGCCTCTCGGCCTCCATGAAAACCCGGGTACCAAGAAGGCTTGGGAGGAGATAAATAGGCTCAACATGTAGGACTTAGGGACCAGGGTTCCGGATTTTCGGTCCAGAGCCCAGCTGATCGACTATTGCTGAATAAAGGTTTTAAAGGAAATAATCGGATTTTTTCGAGTGCTAGGGGTCCTTCGTACCCAGCAGAGATAATTGAAGCCTGGGGCCCGGCATTTTGAAGCATGTCCTAGCTGAGTCTTTGATAGGTTGGAACAAATGGGGCGACATTGCTCAACTATTCGATGTTGTATTCTGTTGCAAAGGTAGCACGGTGCAGCGGTGCTAAACCCTAAACTTCCTAGCATTCGAAACCCCTGTGCCCAAGCAACCTAGACCCTAAAACCACCTTCCAGCTAGGTGGGGCGATTCGCAGCTCGGCTTTTTGGCAGCTTGGCTCGGGCAGGTGCCTTCGCTGAAACTGGGGCCTGGTTCCCGGTTCTGTTGCTGGGTTTGTGGATCTGGCGGTGTTGGTTGTAGTAGCAGTTGTAGTGGCGGTGGAGGTGGTGGCAGTAGTCGTCGCGGCAGCAGCAGCAGCAGCAGCAGCCGAAGGACGACGGACCACCAACATGATAGCCACAAAAATCATGTTTGCCAAAACAGTAGACGTCACACTCGTCGTCAAGAAACTTCGGTCGATTAAACTGAACTTGAGGGGTCTGGCTAGGATTCAGATGGTTGAGGGCCTAGAGCGTTGCCAATGCTCTTGTCGGCTGGGGTCTTTGTGGATGTATGTGGCATGTAGAGTATTTAAACACGTGGGTCGGTTTTACCAGTGCTGTGAGTTCAGGTTCGGGCTTCAGCTGCTGTCATCTGGCTTGGAGTATTCCGTGATTTCGTCCGCAAAACTCTCACTGTCGATTTGCAGCGATGCTTCTAAGCTTGTATATCGGAGTCTTCGCACAGGCAGGAAGCTGGCAAGTGCAAGTTCATTTTAGGGTACCCCAAACCCTAAACCCTAAAGGGTAGCTTGCGGATGATTCGGTTTGTCCTGCGAGCTGTCACCGCTCAAGAGTATCGACTACAACAGAAGACCAGACTGGCGAGAGTGAACGCCCTTTGAAGTGGGTTTACTGTTTAGGGTTAGTGCAGCCTGTTTGTCCGCCTCCAGCTTCTCTTAGGCTCTTGCAGCTCACACCTGGGGCCAGCCTCTTCCTCTGGCCGCTTAGTTTCAGTGATTGTTTTTGTTGGGGGCTTTGAGTGTTTGCAGGGGGTTTGGGGTTTAGGGTTTCGCCATGTAGGTTTGTGTAGGGCACAGACGGAAGACGTGCACCGCTTGCATACAAAAGCCGGATCTGATTGTTCACGGAGTGCCACCAGCCCACCATCAGGGTATGAGGGTTTATGGTTTAGGGCAAAATGGATTGCTACCGACTTGCTATATAACTTAGATATATAAATACGTTTGAGGAGGGTTGCGCAGGGGTCTGCAATGCGTGTATGCAAGAAGCAGGCTCAGGCTGATATATATATATATATATTCACAGGACAGTTTCTGACGTGCTGTCCAGTCAACAACGTTGATAACTGTTCCAATTCAGGAATTGGCTTGAATCTGAAGGCTAAGGGGGGCGGATATTTTCTTGAAGTGGATGAGCCTAGTTGCTGCGGATCCGCATGCTGCGAGAAACCGAGGACTACTACCTTTATGCCGACTTCACAGAGAATCCGGGCAACATGTGCCTTGGAGATGTTGCAGCAAGCTGTTGCGACATGCAGCTCCACCTGAGTCCGAATCAACACCCTCAGCGTCATTCTCCTCCGGTGTTTTTCGGTACATGCGCATGCGCGCATACATTCACAAAAAAGCCCCTTAGCCTTAGGACTCTGTGTTTAAGTACCCTTTACGAACAGCCCCGATCTCTGCAACAGGTGCTACCTCCTTCCTGGAGAGGCCTGTGAGAAGTGCCTGGAGACCTGTCAGAGCCCGGATCCACCGGCCAGCGCGCAGCTCGACCTTTGATGGTTTGAGGTTGGGATCTCTCTTGCTGTCTTTGTCCAACGGGGTGTCCCAGGCATCCTTTTTGGGATTGAAGTTGTCAGGACGGCACGGTCGGTGTTGAATCTTAGTCCGGGATCGCCTCTTGTGTGCTGGACGAAGGTATTGGATGCCCGACGAGGCGTACTTCAACGGCCGACCCTGCGTTCCAGACAAGTCCATCTGCGGTCGGGAAGCTGCTCGACCTACAAATCATGATCAGCAGCTTTCAACAGTAAGGTTTGCATTTACCACTTCCGAAGCCAGTGTCCTAATGACGCCAGAAGCCAGGAAGTTAGAGGCCCAAACAGTCGGTTGTGTGATTGCAACTTTTTGAAGCCGTAAAATTGAAGGCATCCCTATGGCCCTATGAAGCAATCTTACAACGTAAGCCAAAATCCCTGTGTGCCGTTCGGGCTTGGGCATCTCAGGGCTTTGACGATGTCGTCGGGGCATTTCTGGGGAGGCCAGCGCTCGGTGCTGCTGCACAGACACGGGCCTCCGAATCGCTGAATGCTTGAAGAGTGTTCCAGCTCCAGTGCCACCAATGGCCTAGGAAGCCTCATGGCAAGGGTGTGATGTCTCCAATAACTCGCGCTACTTTTCTGATTGCTCACGCAGGAGTGTCGCGGAGGCCTGGAGGGAGATAGAGTACAAGGTGGCGGCTAACCCGGTGTCTGTGAACGTTTTCGATGCTCTCCTCAGCACACGGCGGCTGCAAATCGTTTAGCTGTAAAGTCCTTCGAAGAGTGGCTGAGCGCAAGCCACCGAAGCCTCTTGCACAGCTTTCAATAGCTGCACATTTTAGACTCCCTGGGCACAGAATTTAAGGCCACGGTGATGCCAGGGCACTGTTTGAAGTCATGCCTGGTCACGGACAATACGTTGTACTTTCATGAGCCCCAGTGCGAGATGAGGCATGCTGCACGAGCAATTCACAAACCAGATTGAATCGGTTCGCTTCTCCGAAACGGGGAGGTTCCCGCTGCAGTTCAACACAATCCAGACGAAAGCTGCTCCAGGCTTCAACGAGGAGAGAGTTGCTGCTTTAGGGAACTTCTCCCGGGGCATCTCGAACGGCCACATGTGCCTGATGCGCCATCGGCAAAGCTTGGCGGATCGGAGGTGCGCAGAGTTCCGGATAAGCATGCAAGCAAAACAGAGCCTTTCGGGAGAAGTGCCTTATGTCATGGAGAGCGACTTGTTTACTATCCCGACGAGTTCGCTGAAGCCGACACTGTGAATCCTCTGAAGCGGACTCCCGGACCCTGACGCGCGCTCTTTGCCCAGCGGCCCTTGTTCATCTAGCACGGAATTGCGAGGTTGCTTAATCTCTCATCGCCGGTCCAGATCCTGAAATTCGTCAAAGTCTAAACTCTGCCCTCAACCTACCAGGGGATAAATTCCTAAGCCAACACCCCAAGCCCTGGTTTTGCGCAGCTACCAGGCCAGAGGGACCTTGAGTTTCGGGATCCCCGAACCTTCGAGAGCTCTCTGCCCTTAAGATCCCAGGGGGCCATAACTACCCCCCAACCGTCGGAAGCCCATAAATCCTGAAGTCCGGAAAGTTAAGCCCCAAACCGAGGCTCCAGATCTTCACTGCCTTTAAAAGCCCCCATCCCCAATCCCGACCTTAACCCCCAAAAGAACCTACCTTTTTTAAGGACTTATAATTACAAAGAAACTACTAAGGAACCCTAAGAAGGTAGGTCATCTGGGGTCCAGGTAAAAACCCTCATTTTCCTCAAAAACCCCACTGCCGGGGACCAAGGCCAAGGCAGCCCTCCCCCGAGAGCCGCAAAGTGAACACGGAGTCGCTGCCGGAGCCAATCCTCACATCTTCGGATGGGATCAGTTTAGCGGTTGAGGGTTTCGGGTTTAGGGGTTTAGGGTTTAGGGGTTTTTGGGCAGGGTTTAGGGATTTCGGTGGGGCGGAGATGAGAGATGTTGCGGGTTCCGGGTTCTGGGGTGTTGTGCTTGAGGATTCGTGGCATTGTTGTTGCGACTTGGCGCTGAGGCTAGAGGCGCAGGTGGATCCCTGACACGTTATCCCAGAGTCAAGAGCAGGTTAGGAAGGAGTGTGAAACCCTGCGGGCCCAAAGTATCGGGATGTTAGAGCCATATTCTGCAGCTGCCGATGTTGAACATACTTCGCTGCTGTCGGGTATGGGTGCTCCCTGATGAGAAGAAGGGCAGGAGCATGCTTATACCCATCCGTGATGGCATTCGCAAAAAAAGGATGAGCCGTAACAGAGCAACAGATCGTTGCTGGTCAACAAGGAACCAAGGCGGACCCGATGCTACTAAAATAAATGCTCGGCATCCCTGTGAGGAGGTCAGCTGGAAGCCCGCTGCCGATTTTGGAAAAGCCGTTTCCTGAGTTCAGAGAGGGTGCTGCCCCCTGATATCACATGTTTCAGGATCTGCAGGTCTTTCAGTGTCCCGGCTTGAGGGTATAGGTGTCATCGATCATAGTCTTCCCGGTCATTCAGAGCCACGTGGATTGATTGAGGAGTGTAGACTAGGGATGGCAAGAGCAGAGACTAGCAAAAGGTACGGAAAGCTCTGAAACACTACCAATATGCATGGTGTTTTTCTAAGGCGCCACGGCCACCCAGGCTTCGGCGCTTCGGGGTTGGGGACGTTGTTTCTTGGAGCTGCCAGCACACAGCATTGGGAATAGGTTGTTGAGTTGAATAGTTCCGGTGGATCTTGTAATGCCATTTCTACTTGTGGCTTGGGTTTTGGCATGTTCCTGAATCCAGTGCCCGAAGTCTGGTCATGTTGCAGTTCGGCATGGAGTGCAGTGGCCAATGAATTTCCTTTTGCTCGATGGTGTTTGCTGCGGCATTTGTGAGAAACAGATGCTCATAGAACCAGCTCTGCTGGAACACTTATTGCAACTGCTTTTGACTTGACAATGCCGTTTTGTTATTCCCATCGCGCACGCAGCTACCGTTTCAGTTTCTATGATGGTTGACAGGGTCGTCCTCGTCGTCATTTTGCAGGATGTTGTTGCTCTTGCCGTCTTGCCGTAACAAGTGTTTCCAGTGGCACAAGCATCAAACAGTCCTTCGAAGACAGCTGCTAATGCCACATCTACTGCACCAGGTTAGTTGTCGCTGTCGCCGTCGTCGAGTTTTTCGTCGTCGCCGATGTGGGCATGATCATTGCTATCGATGGTCTTGCGACGACGGCACGCTCCAGTGTCCACACCACATTCCTGCTCAGGGAGCACGTTGTTTTGGCAACCAAAACCCTAAACCCTAAACCTTAAACCCTAAACCCAAAACCTGCCACTGCAGCTTTCCAGGACAATTCGTTCTGCCGGTGCTCGAGCCAGGGCACCCGAGGTGCCGGGGTTGGAGTCTCGTTGGCAGGGTTTTCCGGTTTAGGGTTTAGGGGTTTTAGGGTTTTAGGGTTTAGGGTTTGGGGTCTTAGGGTTTTAGGCATTGGGGTTTAGGGTTTAGGGAGTATTGATGGCAGCTGCTTGAGGCTCAGCTCTACTGTTGAGCCTGAGCTCGTGGGCAAACACAGGCATGAACGGACCCCGAAGCAGCCAGCACCCTACCACCCTCCAAATTTGGAATGCCTGTTTCTACAGGGCTCTGTGCCTTCCTTTCTGAGAGGCTCCTGCTCCCGAAGCATGACAGCCGGGCGCAAAGTGGGCTTGGGGTGCTGTTGACTGCATCCTCCTTTCCTAGCGCTACAACTGATAGCTGCTTGAGCAGTGCTGGAATTCCTAAAGATAGGTTCATAAGCCATGTCAATGAAGCGCCTGTGCCCACGGCTGCTGAATCGCAGGTTCCCGCGGCTGAGTCCTGGGTGGAGGGCGTGATTTAAATCCCTTGTTCATAGGATACTAGGTTCCTGCACGTGCCGGAGTTGAGGCAGCTGTAAAGAACAACAGTGCGAATTTCGGGAGATAAACCAGATTTGAAGGCATTTCGGGATTTTGTTTATAAGCAGTTTGCTCGTTAGTGTTCGAAACTTCGACACCCTTGTCCTCAACATTCTCGACAAGCATATATCTTGCGTTGAGGGGTCACTATCAACGTCTCTAAGAGTCTGCCCTGCCATGCTCTGTAGCCCACCTCAGCGAGAACGCCTGCTTGACAGGCTCACACTTACGGTCTGAAGTGACCTTAAACCCCTAGGCCCTAAACTGCCCTAAACCCTATAAACCCAACACGCTGAAGAGGAACAAGCGTTCAGGGCCTGGAACGGAGAACCCGGTCTTCCAAACAAAAAGCTGAAGAACAGCTGACCTGTTGGCTGTGCAGGACTGCATTGTAGTAGCTTCTGCGCTAGCACACTTCTGATGTGCTGAGTGGACAGAGGCTGCTTTAGCATGGCTTGGGGCAGCGTCTTGATTCGTGCTAAGTCTGGTCCTGAGTTCCGGTGTTCTTCCCCCACCGCGCCTCGGACCCTCACCACCTCAGTAAGTGCCCGCAGCAATCTCCGAGTAGCCGCAGCCTTGAGCTGGAAACCCAGGCCCGACACCCCGAACACCCGCTCGTTCCTCAGCCGTAAAGCCGAATCCCATAAAACCCCTCAAACGTTCCATGCGGCGTAGCGGCAGCCGAAATGATGGTCGACAGCCTGCCCTCTGCCATCGTCGAAATCGAGGGCAGCATTTTGTCCAGCAGTCGCAGTCCATGATCATCCCGAACCGGGTTTAGGCCAAGCTTACGCACCATGAGTGGCGGAAAAAAAACAGTTGTAAACCAAGCATTTTCCTAATTTCACGACTATGTACACAGATGCATGCATGCAAGTACGTATGGGCGTACGTATATGCTTACTTATGTGCATACCTATGTATGTACCTGTATGTATGCATGTATGTATGTATGTATGTATGTATGTATGTATGTGTGTGTGTATATGTATGTATGTATGTATGTATGTATGTATGTATGTATGTATGTAAGCATGTAAGCATGTCAGCACATAAGCATGTAAGCATGTATTTATGTATGTATGCATGTATGCATGTAATGTCATGTCATGTCATGTCATGCCATGCCATGCCATGTCATG
>CAJNJA010029076.1:4024-31219 GCA_905231915.1 Symbiodinium necroappetens
CCCAAACCCCTAAACCCCTACCTAAACCCCCAAACCCCAACCCCCTTAAACCCCCTGAATCCCTAAACCCCCCAGGGCGTCCGAAGAGGCCGATCAGCTCCTCAGGCTCATAGGCCGTCCATCCGGCCAGGGCTCCTAAGGCAATCCTCAGATCGGGGGGGCTCCTTCTTCGAGGGGCGCTTCTAGCGCTTGATGTTTCAGGGATTTTAGGGTTTTGGGGGCTTTTAGGGTTTTTGGTGCTTAAGGTTTAGGGCTTTTAGGGCTCATAGGGCTTCTAGCGCTTAAGGATTCAGGCCTTTTAGGGCTTTGGGGGGCTTTTGGGGCTTTTAGTGCTTAGGGTTTAAGAGCGGGCTTCCGAGGCTGCGGATTTTGGGGTCCAGGGGTTTTAGGAGCTTTTAGGGGTTTTTAGGGCTTAGGAGCGTTGAGGGTTCATGCCGGGGTGTGGGGATGTGGGGTTCATGCCGGGGTGTCGGTTGAGGGTGTTCATGGGTACCTCTCAAAATTGGGGTCCCTTTTAGTGTCCTTTTTATACGAGTGCCGTACTATATTGGGGACCTAAAAAGGGACCCCAATTTTGAGAGCCACCCATATGTGTCATGCCATGGGCCTGAATCGAGGCAGGGGGCCTTTGCAGCAGTAAGGTAGACGCAGCTGCGGACTACAAGGGGCCTATTGCGCTTTATCCTTCTGACCCTTATTATTACCCTATGTTTCCGATCGTGGACCTGAAGATCACGGGTGAAAGGCTTAACTTAGCAGTGCAAGGCGTTACGGAGATGAAAGCCTGGAACCGCCTTCACGTACCCACCTTCTCTTACTCCCATTTCCTAGGGAAACTACTCCTACAGGCAAACCGCTGGGATTACATAAAGGGGCCCCTTGTACCCCGGAAAGGTCAAAGGTTACTTTTCAGAAGCTCTACAAATTAGCGGAGCCCCTGAACGCACAGCATCCGAAATCTTCTAAGCCGCAAACCCTAAACTCTAAACCCTACGCCCACTCCAAAAGGGGTCTGCATGAAACCCCAGACCGCTCAGCGTCTCTGCTGCACAGCAGGATGCCAGGCACAAGAAGCAAGTCAGTCGCACATGGCGTGGCACATGCATCCTAGTTTCCGCTTCTCTTCTAGAGGGGTTCGGGATTAGAGTTCTTATGTTTTGGTTTTAAGTAAGGGCTTCGGAATTAGAGTTGTTATGTTTTGGTTGTAAAGGGTTTAGGGCTTTTGCTGGGTTAAGGGCCTTCTCTATCTGTAAAGATTTGGGTCAGCCCCCCCAAAAAGTTAGGTTTAGGGGCAGCAGCACTTGACCTAGTCTTCAGGTGCATGAGGCTCTCCAAAGCTGTTGCAGAATTTCGTTACACTACCCTAACCCCCGAGGTACCTACTATATAGGGCCCTAGGGGCTCTGGTACCCTATATAGTAGGTACCTGGGGGGTTAGGGCTATTTAAAGGCTTAGGGCTCAGCCATTGTGGGCTTGTGGCAGAACATTTCGGGCCGGGGAAGTTCGGGTCACCACCCACTCTGGCCCTCCCCCGCGCTCATTTGAGCCACAGCTCGTGAAGACGGTTGTGGTTGAGAGTTTCGGGCTCGGCATGTCCAAATAATTCCGTCGATGCGTGCCGCTTCAAGGATCGTGTGACTTAGGAAATGGGTTTAGGAGGGCTTTTGCTGGGGCTACGGTGGATGATATAAATCCGGCATTACCCATAATGAGGAAGATACCATGGTTCTCGTAGTTTAGGGTCCTGAAGGTAATGCTAAGGATTTCTATCATCAGCCGCAGTAGTCGGTAGAACTGCAGTTGCCGCACTTGTCACCCAAAGTACTGAGCCTCGGGATCCTTCTTGAAAGGAGCGCTTGGGGTTGGCTCCTAAAGAAAACGAAAGGAGGTTTAGTTGTTAGGGGTGTCGGATCATCGTGGAACCCTTGAGCCAGAAGCCTGAAACCGAAAACCAAAGACTGAAGATCTAGAACCTGGACGCCGCGACTCCAACTTCGTCATGGAACTTTATGTTGTTCACCTTCTACCTAGGACGTTTTCAGGCGGGTAGTTACCGTTATAGGAGCCTTATAGAGAGGCTATATACCTTATGGAAGCCTTATNNACCCTAAACTCAACACCTGTAGTTTCATTAAAATTCTACCTGAATCTTGAAACCCGGTACCGTGAATCCTAAGCCTGAATCCTTGGGATCCCGGTACCAAATCGACGAACATCAACCTCTGAAACCTGGAAGTCTGTGTGCCCAAAGCCCAGATGTGGTGTAAACCCTAAGCCTTAAAGCCCTGAGGACCTAAACCCTGGCTGGGTAAGGTGGAAGTTCGGATTTAAGGTTTCAGCTACGGGGAGTTATGGGGCTCCGAGGATTTGGGGGTTGACCCCCCCCCCCCCCCCCCCTCCCCCGTTGCTTGTCATAGGCAGGATGCCCGCCTCTTCCTTTACAACGTGAAGTATTGATATACCAAAGTATCCTTACTACCAGTACAATAAAATATCAGTATGCTATAGCAGCATTATAGTAATCTTACAACACTATGATATCAATACACTATTCCACTTGCTGTACTATTGAAAGCAGAACTTTCCAAAACTACTATAACATCAACAGAGCAAAACGATGTCAATATTCTATAGCAACATTACTACATTACTTCAGGCAGCAGAATTTTTGTTTTTCAGGGGGAGAGCTTGTTCCGACGCGGAGAAGCGTTCAACGCATGGCATCCGGACACCAAGCGAAGAAGACCCAGGTTTAGGGTTTTTAGGGTTTTNNGGCTTTTAGGGCTTTTAGGGCTTAGGGGTTCAGGGTTCAGGGTTTAAGCGTTTAGGGGTTTAGGGTTTTTACGGGGTTTAGGATTTGGGGGTTTAAGAGTTGCAAAGATTCAAGCACTTCGCGCAAGAATAGTTGCAGCAGGAACACAGCACGAATGTTGTCATCCGGCACTGGATTGACACGGCTCCGATCCTTGATGTTGCTACCGGCCCCTAGGCAGGATATCAAACAGCATTCAGTTGCTGTGCGAGCTGCTACGGCGCATGGAAGAGCCTTCCAGCCCCCCCGCTTCGGACCAGGATCTACTGCTGTGAGGTTCCGGATTTATCCTTTTGCAACCCTATTCATCTTCGTGGTGCCACGAGAGAAACAGATCGAATAGATTTCCAATACAGTTAGCTCCTTCAACCCAGAGGTGCCGTCAGCCCCCCCAAGCCAGTGAACCCCCTAAACCCTAAACTCCTGAACCCCGAAACCCTGAACCTGAAATCAAGCTGAGGAGCTGGAAGCTGAAAATGCTCAGATCTTTTGTGGCTTGCAGGGGCTCTGAAACTGATGGCTATGAGCTTGGTGTTCTGGTTTTAGGTTCCTTTTCGTATAGGTTTGGGGAGGTTCTGTGGTGCAGGTACTGGTGAGAACTACGACCCTTAGATGGGTCCAGGGTTCAGCAGCCCTGACGGCGTTCTTGCCCAGAGAAAGTTGGAAGCAAGATTCCTACTAAGATGACAACAGCAATGATATGTTGGAGCACCATCTGAGTTCTTGTAACTGTAGTCATTGGGTGCACATATTCATCAACCTTCAAGTAGAAGTGAGGTCTCGTGTGAACAAGCTACGTCTGGAAGCCAAAGCCCCTCCGAGCAAGACATCCACCGGCCAAAAGAGGCACAAGAGAGGAGGTCTGAATGCATGGGGGATTGCATTCGGCTGTAGTCCCTCTATAGTCAGACTGTGAGATACCCCCCCCAAACCCCAAACGCGAATTACTCAGGCCTCTATATATCTCTTGTTTATCGGCCCAAGCTAGGGAAGGGAGATCTCCTTCTCGGGTTGTCGTGCTTCTGATGCCAAGAGTTGAAGAAAGACAACTCCAAAGCCAGGTGTGATGAGCTGACACAATTCGTGGCAGCTGCTTGATTTTTGAAGGGTCCTGGCTTACTCGGTCGTAGTGAAGTGTAGAGACACACCATTCCCTAAACCCTGAACCCCTAAAGCCCTAAGCCCCTCCAAACCCTAAAAGCCCCTAAACCCCTAAACAGCATGTATGGCAAGGTGCTACTGTACCACTATGGGACCATCACGGGAAAATCCAAAAGTCACCTACTTCTAGGGCTTTCTAGGGCGGCTCGGCTTTTAACACTCTCTTCGGTTTTTACGGCGTTGAAGACGCTCTTCGGATTTTAAGAACCCTCTTCTTTTAAACCTGTGCTGGCGAGTGGCTGTTGGCGCGGACAAACGGAGAATGCCAAACGGCACGCGAAAAGCCGACATGCGAAAAGTGGCATTGGATAAAGATTTGGTCGCGCAAAACCAGAAAACCCGAAAAGGGGAAAAGTCAAGAGAAACCGCGAAAAGTCGAAAAGTACAGCGAAAAGCGATAGGTCGAAAGGCCGCGAAAAGTCGGAAAGTGCAGCTAATCGCCAAAAGTCGAAAAGTCAAAATCGCGAAAAGTACAGCGTAAGGCTACAAGTCGAAAAGTCAAAACGTCGAAATGTTGAAAACGATCGAAAACGTCCGAAATCCATAACCACCGAAGAAGGGGCAAACTCAACAAGTGTGGTCAAACATGACGGAGACGAGTGCTTCCGAGGTGTTCGCCTAACCCGAAGACCTAGCTTGGCCAAAAGTATCCATGTTTTGGATACTCATTTGGGGGTTTCCGAAAATAGGGGACCCTAATATAGTACCCTAAATAGTAGGATCCTTATTATAAGGACCCCAAAATAAGGTACCCTAAGTTTCGGAAAGTTTCATTTCTTGGATGAGCCCGCCATTGCTTCAAGCTCTGCCAGACTTGACTGTGGTTCCAGACCCGAAACATAGGTCCAACTTGGTGCTGTCGGAAGCACGAGATGCGCAATCGCTGAAAGTTGCCGTTAAGGGTTCCTGAAACCAGAAAAATCAACAATGCCTATGGCTTCGTTCATCTCAGGTGTTCCGGCGATGTCCAAAATGATCAAGCACCAGATGGGAATTTCGCGCGCGCGCGCAAGATTCTTGGTTGGCCCCTCGCACCCGCAAAACATATCGAAATGCCTGTGTCTTGGTCACTCTTTGGTGCTTCGGGCACACGAACTGCTGAAAAGTCATTGAAGCTTGCCTGTAGAGTCCCACAAAAAATCGAAAAATTACACCAAAATACGGATGGTTCCGTTGTTGATAAAGCCAAAATCACTGTCTGTGTTGTGTTTTTTTTTTAAGCCTGTTGAAAATCCAGCAGAAGTATCCCCAAAACCGAGCAGTAGTATGTTTCTGCTACTACTGCTCCCTAAACCCTGAACCCTAGACCCCAAGACCGTCTGGCCCAAGACCCTAAATGGATGCTTTGAAACCACCTTAAATGCAAACCAAAAAAGCAGCAAAGCGGCTCCTAAGAAGGTTGATGATCGAAATCCTTGGCATTACCTTAAGGGACCCTAAACTGTAGGAATTATTTGGTACAGTCTTTATTATGGCTAATGTAGGATTCATATAGGAATTATGGTATATTCTTTAGTATGGGGTAATGCAGGATTTAGATCATCAACAGTAAGACCTGAACAACACACAACAATTCCACCATGGTTGGCTACCTTTTTCGTTCTCGGTTGGAAAAGAAAAACACTTGTCAAATAACATTGAAAGAGCACACTTGAAGAATTCGCCTAAGCCGAAAACTCAAGCATGTTCTGGCTACTTATTGGTGGCTTGGGCGGAACCCGAAATAGTTTGACATTCCGCAAAAGTTGGCCATTAAGCCCGATCCTGCTGAAAGTTACTGCCGCTCCTCGAATACTACTACGACCACTGCCAACTGCTCGTTTTACTGCTGCCAACTGCAAGCCTAGCCCTCTGCTACCTGCATCTGCACACATTCTTCCAAGGCCAGCCCTGGGCCTTAGCCTTGATGTAGGGGCCTTAATAATTAGAATAGGGTTTTGGGGCCCATTATACCTATACTTATAATAAGGAACCCCCAAAACAGAATTGGTAATTATTTCGGCCCCTATATTATCCATCCCCAACCTCTTGGCCTGCATTCCCCCCCCACCCCCCTTTTCTAGCCCGCTGCCCTTCCGCTCTGCTGAGGCCTGGAAGAACAGCCCAGGGTTCGGGGCTTCTCTGCAAAAAATCTGAGAACAATAGCCCGGAAAAAAGATAGAAAAGTACGACAACCGCAGACAAACGACAAACGTAGAAGAGTCGAAACGCCCGAAAAACATTGAAAAGTGCGAGCAGCACAACAAAAGCGCGAAAAGTCGAAAAAATCGGTTCTCCGGTTATCGAAACCAACGCCTGCTTGCATACTTAGCTTTTTTTAAGGCTTTGGGGCTTAGGGTTGGGGTGTTCAGGGTTTTGGGTTGGGGGTTTTAGGGTTTTAGGGGTTTGGGCTTGAAGCATCCCATAGCGAGAGCAAAAAAAGGATGCCTCACAGTAGACTGTAGGGGCCCCTTTATGGGTTCTATAGGGGGTCTATCAGAAATATACAAATATCAGAGGAACGCTAAGCAGTAGTATCGGTATGTATTGGTTCTTGTTCAAGCCCTGATATTCTACTGGAGCTTTTTTATGTTTAGCGCCCTCGAGGAGTGGATATTGGCATATCCCGGGGCAAAGACTTCTACAACTCCAGACTGCAGGAAGTGCCTACAAGACTTGGTATACGCTTTGCCCTAAACCCTAAACCCTAAACCCCTAAATCCTAAACCCTAAACACTAAAGAACAAACCCCAAGAGCCGGACGAACTTACTTTCCTCTGCTCCATGATGCCGTGATCATCCCTAACCCTAAACCCTAAAACCGTGAATGGGGGTGTATTCATCAGGGGTCTAAAGCCCAACCCGAAGCCCTAAAACTGTAAACCCTAAACCCCAAAACATCTCCAAACTCTAAACCAAAACCCAAAACCCAACACCCTTAAGCCCCAAAGCCTCTTTGGTTTGGGGGCCGTCGGACCTTCGAGGGTGATCAAGAGATCAAGACATCCCAGCTTGGCCGGAATGATGCATCTTCCGCAGCCGCACGAGATAGCTAGAGAACTCGGAAATTGCAAGAGGGGCCTGAAGAATTACAATAAGGCTCTTGGGGTATGCTAAACCCTCAACGATAAACCCCTAAACCCTGAACCCTAAACCCTCACCGTGGTGATTTTTCGGGCTCCAGATTCCTAGATGGGACTTTCCGAAAATTAGGGTACGTTATTTTGGGGGTCCTTATAAGAAGGATCCTACTATTTAGGGTACTATATTAGGGTCCCCTATTTTCGGAAACCCCCAGATGGGTTTCGGAGCTTTAGCCAAACCGTGGAGATGCCGTGACAAGCGGCCTGTCCTCCTTCCTGGCAATCACAACCCTAAACCCTAAACTCCCTCTGTAGTAGTAGTAATAATGGTAATAATAATAGTAGTAAAAATAATAATAATGCAATCACAACCCTAAACCTTAAACTCCCTCTCTAGAAAAGATTAAAACAGTAATTTGGGTTGAGGGTTTCGTCTGGCAGCAATGGGGGGGCTCAATAGTTAGAATAGCGTTTCATAGGGTTCCTTTAAGGGGCTCCTCAAAAGGTTCCATAAGGGCTACTATAAGGGTTTCGGGTTTAGGGGTTTGTTGCAGTATCGTCATGACAAGGAACCCTAAAGAATAGTACTACTATGTGTTACAGAAGCAATGGTTTATGATGAGGGCGGCGTTGAGGCCAATGCTGAATGGTCTTAATGACGGCGAGGCTGTGATTGGCTGCTTTTCACCATACCAGTTATGACTCTGATGCCAAGCAGGCCAAATCAAACATGCGTCCATATATGCACAGTTCACCACAGCAAAGGCAGTGTTAAGAATTCGAAGCCAGCTGCCCATGTACCAATGCAGGATCACCCACCACTAACCAGGAGGAAGGCACCGCCGCAATGCCACAGTCGGGATAAGTTATAGCCTGTGCTGCACCAACATGTGAGCCACTGTCAACATTACCGGTCCATCCAAAAGGACATGGTTCCTTTATAAGAAGTCAACCTGGGGCTATGCTACAGTTGTCCTCCTGACATCATGTTGACAGTAGCTCAAAGTGACACGAGCAAGCTTGCTGTTTAAATGACGTTAAGCGCACCTTAGAGGAGTTTCCCAAATCAGTGCATCCACAACTCGCAACTCTTTAGGAATGGGCGTGTCGCACACGCCATGAACGTAGCCAGCTCCTGCCAGGCATGCTTGAGCACAGCCTGATGACTTTCCTTAAGGACGAAATGACTCTTAAAAGTAGGGGCCCTATCCACCCTTATTATGAACCTTAAACCCTTTTGGGGTTCATTTCGTCCTTAAGGTTGGGTTCAGGGTTTCGGGGCTTCGGGCTGGCTTTGGGGACCTCAGTTTGGGTTTTCGGTTTAGGGTTTAGGGAAGGGCCTAGAAAGCTGAGTTCTGCTCCCTTCAGCAATTCTTGATTTGGGCCAGTCCTCCTGTGTCCACCCCTTACTGTTGATGATATAAGTCCTGCATTACCCGTAATAAGGAGTATACCAGAATTCCCTTAGGGTCCTTAGGGTAATGCTAAAGATTTATATCATCAACCTCATCACCTGCTTGCGAAGTGACCTGATTCTCCACGTAGGCTTGGGCTGCGGCTGAATGGTTTGCCCTCAACTCAGAACTCCAAAACCCTGAACCCTCTAAGCCCTGAGCCCAAAACCTCCCAGGCCCTAAGGCCTCACCCGAAAAAGTTGCGAGAGACTGAAACATCCCTTTTTAAGGAGTATACCTTAAACTATACAATAAGACCACGACACCATAGCATGACCCATGAGACCTTCAGAAAGTAAGACCAGATCACCAGAACACAGAGGCTCCACAAGGCCATGGCATGCCAAAGAAGGACCCAAAGCCATAAAAAATCTCGGCGAAATCCGAACCCACAAAGGCTTCAGGGTTTAGGGGTTTACCCCAAAATCCTCTAGTCCCCAAACCGGTTTGAGTGTTATCGTGTCCCCACAGCGACGTCTAAAGTATAAAAGACCATATCCAAAATGGATCCCGAGTGCTTATCCTCAGTAGTAGGGGGAAGCGGCAGTAGGAGCTCAGCAGCAACACTTACGGTACCGCCGCTGCTTTCGCTTTGGCTTACGTCTTTGCCGCTGCTGCTCTGGCTGCAGCTTGTTGTTTCACCAACAGCACTTGAGCTGTGGGTTTTATTCGTGTTTGGGAAAATGGAAATAACGAAATCCTTCCGCAGGACCCTTCCGCATGCTTCCGGGCGCGAGGGTTTCGCTTCCGCGGGCCTCAACTTTCATGTCGCTTCCGCGGATCCCTTCCGCAACGGTTATTTCGCTGAGTTTGGAGGGCTTGCTTCCGCAAGTGCGGGCTGGAGTCCTGAGGAGGCTGTTTGTTTAGGCAAACCTATCGCGTAGCTTCAACTTAGCTAGATGCAGGTGTATGGTCATACACAAATTCTTGCTGGCGACGTGGGGACTTCGGCTTCGGGGCTTGTGGATCTAGGCTTTTGAGATGACTTTGGGTTTAGGGTTTGCAGTTTGTTGAGGTATTATGTACATTCAAAGGCCAAATGCAGGATATCTGCGGCATGACATATCTTAAGACGGAGCTTCCGCGGGACCTTCCGCGGAGCGATTGCTTCCGCAAAGCTTCCGCGTGCTTCCGCGCACACAGTCCCGTGCAAATTTTTTCGGCGACAACGATTGATATTTCCGCGCTTACTTATAATCAAAGAAGCGTACAAAAAGACCGCGGCTCACTTGGCCCAGGTCCTCTTTGCTCAGCGAGCCGCGCCCTCTCTGCAACCAAGACGGCCGATGCTACACTCGGACGCTCTTCCGCTTCAGGCTGTGCAGGAAGGAAGCACACATACCCTGGCAGTAACCCTTCCTCATATCATGTACTACCAACATTGGAAACCGAAGGACTGTCTGAAAAGAGTATACACTCACCAAACCTTTCTGGAACCCCCCTACCTCAATATAAACCACAAAACCCACAACGCATCCCATGAACATCCGATACGACACCTACAAGACAGAAATACCAAGTCTACCTAACTTGTTTTGCTGTCTGCCCTTGGAACCCACAGGATTCATTGTGCAGCTCCTAGCAGCAGTGTCATCAGCACATAAGTGAACAAAGAGCTCGGCCACATGAGTGCGAAGACCTGCAGAAAGGTCGATGGTGCAAGGTTTTGGGTGTAGACTGGGTTTGGGAAGTGGCGTTTCTGGATTCTAATAGTAGGGTTGAGGCAACTGCTCGGGCTTGTAGGGCGTGCAGGGTTGCGGTTTACAGGTCTGTGAGGTGGATTTAGCCAGTAGGGCGTTAGGGCCTAGGGGGTTTGGAAGGTTTACAAAACCGCTGGGACAAAACCGCTGGGCGCGAACCTCGAGCACGGCTTGCGTGAGCCCCAAGCCCTCAGAGCCCAGGACACCCAAAACTCCCAACCCCTAAATTAGCGCCTGCACCTTAATTCTGTGCATCCTCAACCCTAAACCCAAAAGCCAAACTCCCCCCAAAACTTGAAAGCCTGAACCCTAAACCCAAAAGCCTAAAAGCCCTAAAAAGCCTAAAACCCCCCTCTAAACCACCTTTTAAGAGAGCCCCTCTTTTTCGTGGCCTCCGGGAAGTCCAAGGAGCGCTGGCCATGGAGGGCCAAGGGCGCTGCTTTGTAATTGCTCCCCTGATGATCCATGAGCCTCGGGTTCAGGGTTGAGGGTTTCATTAAAGGGATCCTTAAAGGGATCGAAAAAGGTTTAGGGGTTCAGGGTTTGGGGTTTAGGGTTTCTGGTTCTTAGCAAGGAATGGGGCAATGGGTTGTTGGGACTACTCTAGGGGACCTTGAGGGACTATCAGAGGGATCCATTCCCCCATTCCCTACTAAGAACAAGGTAGATGAGCCTCGGGTTCAGGGTTGAGGGCTTCAGGGGTTTAGGGTTTTGGGGTTCGGGGTTTAGGGTCTTTAGGTTTAGGGTTCAGGGTTTAGGGGTTCAGCGTGGAGGGTTTTGGGGTTTATGGGTTTTGGGTTTTCGAGGTTTTAGAGTATATAGTATTTAGGGGCTTGGAGTTGGGGGAGGAGATTCTTGAAGGTTCTGTGCTGAAGGGTGTGGGGTGCTCAAGAAGCAAGGTGTTTGGGTGTTTGGGGTTTGCGTGGGTTTGAGGCTTGCCCCTTTGGGCCTGCTTCTGGGCGCAAGCCTAGCAAGTAGGCTGGTCAGACCGTCCTGGGCGTATCCAGTTACCAGACACTGTCCCAACACTCTCTAGCAAACTACAAGGCCAATCAGCACGCCAAACTAAACCCTGGACGCTCTAAATCCAAGCTTTAGAGGAGCTCTTCAAGGGAACCCTCCAAGAAGAAGCCCTTACCTTAAAGGAACCCTTACCCAGAGAACCCAATAACCCTTTAGTTACGGAGTATACCTTAAATGATCATATTAAGGCCCCTATAATTTAAGGTATATTCCTCAATTAAGGGGTCTTGGTTTCTCTGGGAAAAGGAGCCCTTAAAGGAACACCTACAGGAACCCTCTAGAACCTCATGAAGTTGGTAGTCGACTGAGCGGCAGGAGCTGCTTGGGATGAAGGAGAGGCTGTTGCTCGTAGTACGGTGACAGCCTACACCACAAACTCCGTTGTTGTGGCTTCGTCTTCCGGTTTGAGGGTTTAGCATCCAGACTCTGAGATGAAGAGCTCTGATTTCGTTCTTGAGATCTTCCGCTCTCAGCCTTCCTAAGCGTTTAGTGTTCGGTGTTTTCGAAGCGTTTCTGAGACACGTGCTTACAGGGACTTGATGGACCTGAACGGGACGAAGGTTTACAAGGGTACGTGGTTTGAAGGGGCTGAGTGTTGTAAACAACTTCGGTGAGGTGTGGACGCACAGTGGGGAAGGCAATGTCTTAGAGGGCAGACTCCATTACCAACTATGTCAATTTAGAAACGTACGCACGAGGGATAAACACACCAGAGTACAGCGTCTCTCTATGGCTCGTCTTGTCCTTTGCGGCATAGTTACAACTTGTGCCTTTGTTCAGTGGCTTTCAGCCTTAGTGATTAGACCTCCCTGAGGAATCCAGAAAGGAACCCTTAAAAGGAATCCCTAAAATGGGCCTTACTTTCTAGGAGTCTTGTGTTGAGGATCCCTTGAAACTAATATAGCCAATTATTCAAACACCTACATTGCTGCCACAGTCTTTTCCTGTTGTATGTACATGTATGTACAGGGACAAATAGATAGATGATCACTTAGAACAAGTAAAGTTGCAGTTGCGGTTTGTGGTCAGGCACACATTCCTGAACCAAGCAAGTATGAGCAACTGCAACCTCCCTACATAGATCTGTAGTCATGTTATCTCTCTAAAATTGCCCCCCTCTTTCATTCTAACTCCTACGGTTGATGATATAAATCCTGCCTTACCCACAAAAATGAATAGGCCATAATTCCCCCTAGTTTAGGGCCCTTAAGGTAATGCTAAGGGTTTCTATCATCAGCCGTAGTCTTACTGCTCTCTAGTCTACTCTTCTGGCCCCTCCGACAACCTTAAGGACGGAATGACCCCTAAAAGTAGGGGCCCTATCCACCCTTATACTATGAATTCCTATATGGTATGTGAACCTTAAACCCTTTTAGGGTTCATTTCGTCCTTAAGGAATGTCCCCTGCCCTAGAATGCCGTCTTTGAAGTCTAGCAAGCCAGCATGAGCTGGTTCTTGTTGCTAGCTTTCGGATCCGTAGGGTTTAGGGTTCAGGGTTTGGGGTTTAGGGTTTTAGGGTTTAGGGGTTTAGGGTTTAGGGGTTACGGCATTTTTATCGTTTCTGTTGGGGGGCCTTTGTGATTCAAGGCTCTTGTTAAAAGCTGTCCATTGGGGTAGCTTTTTCTACATTAGGGTCCTCTTTAGGTCCCCAACATAGCACGGCACCCTTATAAAAAGGACACCAAAAGGGACCCTAATTTGGAGAACTACCCATTTGGGGGTTTCAAAAATAGGGGACCCTAATATAGTACCCTAAATAGTAGGATCCTTACTATATGGACCCCCAAAATAAGGTACCCCAATTTTCGGAAAGTCCCTTTTTAGAGGCTTGGGGCTCTATGGGACTCTAGGACCTTCTGGGATCGCAACTGCCTTCGTCGCTAGTAGTCGCTCCGCGGCAAGACGTGCACCAGCACGTCTTCAAGAATTTCCAAGAGGATACCTTGAGGTTTTCGTCTTGGGATTTATGAAGGGCTTTAGGGTGTAGGAAGAGGTTTAGGGTGTAGGGATTTAAGGCTTGAGGGTTTAGGCACGTAGCTCATGAAGTTTCTACAAGCAGCGGTATACCTCGCGCAACACTGAACCGGGGCATTTGGACGCCTGCATTTGACCTGCTTCCCTAAACCCCAAACCCTATTTGCTAAGCCCCTTCCTTGATCCTGGGAAAGGAATCCCCTCAGCCTGTCCTAGCCGCTGAGCACTGCAGAATTGGCCACACTATTCCTTAATAAATGTAGGGTTTGCCCACAGGCCCCTAAGTAGTTCCTTTTTTTGGGATTACCCTATAAGATTCTAAATATAAACCATAGAAAGGAAGTACTGGGGCCTATGGGTAGGTTGTTTTGGCCTTTTTGGTTTGGAGCTCCCTATTTTTCCGTCTGCAGAGTCTACAGTTCGAAAGGCCCAGAGGCCACCATTCACCAACCCCGAGGTCAACAGCTCGCACCTTTAAGGTTTAGGGTTTGGAAGCCGGAAAGTCGGAGCATCCTTATCCTGATGCCCTTAAGGTAAAGTATAGGGAACCCCAACACTAATCATCCGAAACTAATGTTTCAACTTTCTGGGGCTTACTGTGCATTCATCACACATTATATACCAAACAGAGTTACAGCAACAAAGTGTGGCAGAAGGTAGTTTCGGGGCCTTGCTGGGTAGATTAGGGCCCAGTTTCGAAGTGCCATGTTAGGCAAGGCTTCCATCGCCCGGTCACCACAGGTGTTTTGGGGCTTCTACGGGTAGAGTCTGCAAATGCAAGCATGCTCTTCGAGTTTAGGGCTGAGGGCATTCTATTGTTTTTTGGTAGGATACATCCCCCAAAACTCTAAACGAACTAGCACCTCCCCGGTAAAGCAGCTCGCAAGCTCTACGAGGTTTAGGGCTTAACGTCTCGGAGATCATGAGGCAGAGGCGCGTTTGGACCTTGAGCATACACCCTCCACTGGGTAATTCAGGAGACTCAGAAACACCATAATACACGATAGTGCATTACAATTATTCTAGAATTTCCTCGACTATACTATAAAGTTTCAGGCCAGGTATCCTAACTAGGCCCTTCCAGCCCTTCTGGAGAGACCCCGACCGTTCTTGGATCCCTAAACGAGAAAAACAGCCTAAACCGCAGGAGTTAGGGTTTAACTCACCTTAGGAGTCCCATAAATCCTTGCCAACCTTCTTCCTCGGAACTGATAGATGCTCTGAAGCCCCTGCGTGCCATGACACAGCAGACAATCAAGATGATACAATGCATGTTGAACACGGACGCCCAACCTTCAAGGCGTTGGCTTTTCAGGGTTTGCGGTCTAGGTTTTAGGGTGTCGGGGTCGATGACTGAGGGTTCGGGCTTTAGTTTAGGGGTTTAGGATTAGGGTTTAGGGCTTAGGGTCAAGATGAAGGCGCTTCAGGGGTAGCTGCAGTTTGGGGATTCAGGTGTAGGCTTGAAACTATAAGCTGCAAGACAGGTGCCAAGATATTTTAAATACGTGTTTCAAAAAATGTGTCTACTGTATGTGTTTGCCGAACCCTATGAATTAAGACTTAGGGGCCGAGTACCTTAGCCCAAAAAAGGTTTACCTTTTGAATTATAATCGGTTCATATAATCCCCAAAAGGTCAAAGGGTACCTACTCAGCCCCTGGGAGGATGACTCATTATTCCGACCTCAATCTTGGGACCGTGGATTGGGGTGGCTTAAGATCTCGGTCTTGATGTAGGGTTTAGTTGCTTGCACACTTAGGGTTGACAGTGCCAGGGCCAGCTACTGGACAGTATTGAGGTCTGAAGGTTTAGGGTTTAGGGCTTTTAGGTGGGAGGTTCAGAGCTCCAAAAGTCAGCGCAACTAGGACAAGGGGCCGCTCCCAAATGACTTCCAAGTAGTATTACAACGGTGGACGACACAGCTCCCGCATTACCCCCCAAAAAGGGGAATATAATATAATTCCCATGGTTTAGGGTCCTTAAGGTAATGCTAAGGATTTCTACCATCAACCGTATTGCTAAGCAAGACCAGCCCCTCAGTCCGAATTCATCAACCCATCTGCTATCCATTTCTTAAAACTCGGGATACTAGGGGTCCGTATGCCAGGGATCCTGATGTAGTATGGGGTCTTATACTCGTGGGCAAAAGCCATGCCCTAAATTCAACATGACAGAAAGCAAGACCGTGCCATTCACCAGGGAGCACCTGAACCATGGAGACCAATAGATATCTTAGCCTCCGAGCGATTCTTCCAAAATTTCCTACGATGGCATGTCGTGCTGTTGCTGTTTTGGTGAGTAATAGTGTTACCCCATAGCCCGAAACCCTAAACCTGAAGCCCTAAACCCCCAAACCCTAAGCCCTAAATCCCTGAACCCGAAACCAATAGTGTTAGAGACCCCATTGGGATGACTTACTGTTGATGATAGAAACCCTGCACTACCTTAAGGTCCCTATACTATGGGAACTATGGTCTATTCCTTATTATGGGTAATGCAGGGTCTATATCATCAACAGTAGGTATGAACCGTGCGCAAGCATCTCCAAAGCTTAACGACCCTGAACCTCCCTCGGCTCTGATGTAGACTCCTGCTTTAAAATGAAGATCTCTATTGCAAAGGGACCTAGGATTTGAGGCCCGTAGATAAAGGGATCTGTAGATCAGGGAATTAACAAAAAAATTCAAACCCTAAACCCTAAAACCCTAAACCCTAAACAAGCCGAAACCTCAACCCCGCAGAAACCCGGGAACCCTTAAACAGGCCCTCTTTGGGGAGCCACCGCTACCGAGCTTCTCCGGAAAAACCTCAAGGGGACTCAGAAAAACTTTGAGGGTTCAGAGTTTAGAGTTTAGGGTTTTAGAGGGTTTTTGGCTCAGGGTAGGGTTTAGGGTTTTCGGGTTAGGGTTTCAGGGCTTAGGCTTTTAGGGTTAGGGGTTCAGGGCTTAGAGTTTAGGGCTTTTGGCTCAGGGTCGGGTTGCGGCCCTGAGTGCTGCCGGTCGGCTGAATCCTCTTGAAATGCTTTCAGCCACCAACAGTGCAAGCACTGCGACATATTGCGCGTATCCGGTATGAAGCTTCCTTAGATGTGGCTCAGGGTTGACGGTGTTGGTGATTGGATTTCTGTTTTCTTTTGACTTTCGTTCTTATATACTATTATTGGCCTGCAGGCATCCTCACCGCAAAGCAGCATGTCTTTCAGCTGACATGACGGACCATGCGGTTATTGGGCAATTAGAACTAGAAAGATCAAAATCATCTCCGCCTCCGTCCTCCCCCAGCAGTAGCAGCAGCAGCAGCGGCAGCAGCAGCGGTTTAGCTGAAAGCAAACAACCCCTAAACCCGAAACCTTAAGGGCTATATTTGGGCCCCCCTCCACAATTAACTTGAAATCACAACAAGGAAGAGGAGGTACCATGGCACCCTCCCAAGAACTTTATACAACCTGCAGAAACAAGGATACTACCCTTAACCCTAGACCTTACAGGATACTGCGGTAAACCCTAAGCAGTAAATGACAGTACCCTAAAACATACACCCTGAATATCCGACTCTAAAACCCTGAGCCTTAAATGCCCTACCCAAAACCCTAAATATTTTGCCATAAGTGAGAAGCTAAGCCAAGGCTCACATCATGCAGGATGACCAGACTGAGCCCTGTTAGCAAGTGTATGGTTCTTGTTGCTTTTGTGGGGTTTGGGTTTAGGGTTTAGGGTCCAGGGTTTAGGGTAAAGGTTCTTGTCGTTATTGTTTGAGGTTTACGCTTTCTTGTCGTTCTTGTGTGGAACGTGCGTGAATGGTTTCAAGGGCTTCATACGGAAGCTGGATTTCAAGAGATTCTGACGGGCTTTTAAGGCCGGGGTGCGGTAAGCGCTGTCTTTCAGGGCCACGAAGTATCATGATCCCTCTAATAATTCTAATATAGGGGCCCTTTCAGTTAGAATAGGGTTTCGGCCTTGGGGTATGTTATACTATTATATATTATATATTCTATATTCTATATTATATATTGTATATATTAGAAAATATTATCAAAATTCAATGAGGAGCCCCACACTCACATTGGTAATCATTTAGGTCTCTACTCAAGGTGTCTCATAGCAGGATAGGGGACTGCAACCTCGATTCTTAAGGCTATTATGGGAAGGGGGGCTTCTGCTGATTACAGCGGCAGGAAGAAAGCTTCGCCGTAGTTGCCTATGCCATTATGCGGAGGACACTGAGTTCCGACAAGTGCATTTTACGTGGCCTGGCTAGCGGAGAATTAATCCACGGGAATAAAATTATACTACTACAATAGTGTTCCGGACGAAGGACGGGTGGAGGAGTCTACGGGGAAAGGGGTTTGCAAGCTGTTCAAGAGCAAGATGCGGGAGTACGACGAACTTCTTCCTGCCGCCGTATTCTGGGGTTTAAGTTGCATTTTCTAAACTTACACTCAATAGAGCATCAGCATTTATGGGTATAGAAGCCCTTACGCTCTACAGCCGTAACCCGAGAACCTGAAACCAGACTCACATCCAAGCACGCATTCAAAGCGCAAAAGGCACATGAAAGTGCCTAAGCCTGATGCCATGAAGCCTTGAACTCTGGGTTTACGGTTCAAGGCGAACCCCTTTAAGACTCCGAAACCCTTCAACCCTACAACCTTGAACCCGTGCCTTAAACCCCCACCAAACCTGCCTTCCTACTATCATATGCTAGCAACCCATGATACGGTTGTTTGGCTTCGGGCTTACCCGAAAGGCCTTAAACTCCTAAACTCCTCACCGCGAACAAAGCTCCGAGCCCTTTGACCTCTCTTTTTGTTGCCCTAAGTTTAAGCCCTGAAGCTAAAACAAAAAGCCTTGAAACCTTCAGCAGCAAACTTCAAACATCTTCAAGCCCTAAACACCTGAAACCACTAAACCCCCGAAAGCCTTGAACCCAGACCCAAGTGGCCTGGGCACATCCAATCCCACCATGGCAAAATAAACACAGCGATGCTCCTGGAGGACAGAATAGCGATGCTCTTGACGGGCTCCGCGATTAAACCGTACAGGAGTCAACAGACTTAGAGTAGTTTCGGAGCAAATATACCAGAATGCGAGGAAGACTATAGCGAATACTATCACGAAGCCCATAGTCTTCGAAAGCTCAATCCATACTTGCTGCAAATCTTTCAGATCCCCATCGTAAAAACACAAAACAAGCAGTAAACACATCCCAAAGCTTGGCCAAGGCTCAACATCAGCTGAGTCCTCTCCTGGTGCAGATAGGGCTTTGTGGTTCTAGACCGCTAGACGGCTGTTATGTAGTTTCTACCTGATTCGAAGCATATTCAGTACCTAAGGGGTTTCAAGCTCCGTGGGTGCTTACTGACATAGAAGGTGTTAGCTAGGGGGCCCTTTGGCAGAGTGGGCCTCTTACTAAAGGGGTCCTTGTGAATAGGGATCCTAAAATGCAAAGCTTAAGCTCGGCTCCCAACGGACTGACCATTCTAGAAGTCTGCGGTTCAAGGTCTAAATCATTGGCTCAAGCGTAGGAGTCACCTCCACAAGAAGCTAAACATGACCCACTCCACTGCTATGTGTAGACATCTTGGAATTCCTCCAAACTCCAGATAAATCCCGGGTGAAGGACGCTAACAAGCGCCAAGAGCGTGAACAAGACCTAACTGATTCCCATACAAGCAAGAATCATCCCCCAGGCCCAGCAACAGCCCTAAACTCCGAACCCTACTTGGAGGCCCAGAGGACTTAGTAAGTCGGTTCTAAGTAGGGTTATAGTTGGGCTAACTCCATTTAGGATACTTATAACTCTACTTCTAACCTACTTACTAAGTCCCCTGGGCCCCCAAGTAGGCCCTGAAACCCCAAACCCCCGAACCCTGAACCTTAAACCTTCGGGTTCAGGGTTTAGTGATTGGGCTCAGTTGAGCAGCCATCAGGTTCACCCCGACGTTCAGCAGCACACTGGGCCTTGGGATCTGTTGAAGGTTTGGGGTTAAAGGCTTTAGGATTTAGGGTGTAAGATTTGGGGTTTAAGATTCTAGAGCCAGATCTTGCAATATCGCTTAATTCAGGGTTTTGGGTTCCCTTTACTTGTCCCAGTAAGGGATCTAGACGGGTTCTACAAGGGCATAGGGCTCCCATATCCTCTCCAACATCTCTCAACTTAGGATAATACCTTAGCTCATGATAGGATCCCCAATGTGCTTTCAAGAGTACGCCGTAATTAGGGTCTATCGGAGGAGCTAAGTCGGGGTCTCTGGCGGGTTCGACAACGTGATGACACGGGTCCCATACAAGCGGTCTGCAGGGGCTTGGAGTTCTTTTTAGAAGCGTTTCAGTGGCTTTTTGCACTGCTGTTTATGGGCGCTGCGGATTTTGGATTAAGGTTTTCAGTTCAGAACTTTTTTTGGACGTAGACTTAAGTCTCAGGGTCTAGGGCCGTTCTTGGCACCCGGCCTACTGCTCGCAACTTGCCTTGGTGCACCCCGACAGAAGCCCTCGTTTTCCGCTCTGTTGACAATTGACCAGGATTGAAGACGACGAGCGCTCACCCGACCAACATTAGTTTAGGATTGGCGGATGCCACCACGTGCCCTGGTGTCCAACGGAACGTATCAACATGGGATCTCTCTAAACTGGTGGCAGTGCCTGAGCTTTGCCACTGCCAGAAACTTCATGCTCTGGACGAAGGCCGTGTAACACACAAAGATTCTATTTGTAACACACAAAGATTCTATTTCGCAAGCTGAGTTAAGATGAATCCTCTCCCGATGCCATTACGGGCCCCGTGTATCAAGGCCTCCCCCCCCGAACCCTAAACACTGAAGTCACTGAACCCTAATCCCTGTACGCATTCTGCTTCAGGCTGAGCCCAGCGCAGCCACGCCCAACCCGGACTCCGCGCCGTCACCGACAGAAGGCTGACCAAGCGGACAGCTTCGCCTGAAAATATGTAAGTTAAAGGGTTTGAACACGTTTAGCACAGGGGTTCTAGCGTAGGGGGCCCACATGATAAGAGTCGGTCTTTTTGGGGACATAGCATCCCACAATAATCGTATCTGGGGCTAAAGAGGGAAGACCATCATTAGTAAGTATGAAGGCCCCACTATTTGGGTTCGATCGGGTTCTACAAGGATTCCACACAGGTTCTGTCAAGGCTCCATAAGGGTTCTATGAGAGATTTGGGCTTGAGGGTTTCGGGCTTTCGAAGGGTGTTTTAAAGGAGTCCAATGAGGCTCCAACAAGGTTTTGAAATATGGGGCTCTTTGAAAGGCTTCCCTATGGGTGGGGTTCGGATCCATGGGGTCTGATATATGGGAATTTGCGAAAGCAAGGGGTACCTTATTTTGGGGTTCTTATGATAAAGATCCTACTATTTAGGGTACTATATTAGGGTCCCCTATTCTCGGAAACCCCCCCACATGCTTTGATGAGGTGTAAGTTTCGATGTTGGGGCTTTGGGGATGTCGGATCTCGGCTCATGGAGGCTTGTGATGCAAGTTTTCGGGTCAGTCAAGGAGCCAAGGGTTCAAGACGGCTGGGGTTAAAGTCGGTCTTTGGGTTTAGGGTTGAGGTCACAGGAGCACCACAGTATGCGCAACTTGCATGGCTGAGATCATGCCAGCCCAGTCGCAGTACGCATGTGTCATCGCCACCGGAATCGTGAGATAACGACGCTGGTCCCCGCAAATCGTCCTCGAGTTTGGGTTGGCAACGGCAGTAATTGAATGCATGTAGCTGCTCTTTCTCTAGCAACGTCGATGAAGAGCCTCAGAAGATTGTCCAACTCGTTAAAGCACGCAGAACACCTAAACCCTAAACCCTAAGAAGAACCCCCTTGTACATGCACTCGAGATTCCTGCTGCCATTGATGGAGCTGCGGGGCGTGTAAATGAAGGTCGTGTAGGAAAAGTTCCTGAGCAGTGGAGAGCTGTGAGAAAGGGGCCCTGATAATTAGTTAAGGCTTTCGGGCGTATCATACTATAGTTAGTATAGTGATAATTAACAATTAACAACCCAGAGGAACAGGTACCACTGAATTATTCATGTTGTGTGCCCGGTATGGTATAAAGAGTATAAGGATTGATGTGGGATCGGTGTAAGGCATTGGGTTCGGATCTGGGGCTTGGGGCCCTGGGCATTTGCGAGAATGGGCTCAGTGGCTGAGGGTCTACTTAGGGGCCGAGTACCCTCGCCCAAATAAAGGCTAACCTTTTGAATTCTAATCGGTTTATATAAGCCCCAAAAGGTTAAAGGTTACCTACTCAGCCCCTAGGTCTAGCGTTACAACACGTTTTTAAGAGTCAGGATGTCCTAGAAACGCTCGGGCAGCCAGGGACTCTGGTATCAAACTCCGATGGTAGGATCTGATTTCAGGCTACCCGTACCTAGCAGCATTCTATTCTAGTCGTGACCGGTGCGAGCATGCTCAGCAGCAGACCCTGAAAAACTCAACCTTGTAACCTGTAAAAGACTATCCAAGCCTATAAGAAAGCTTACAAGCCGCTCTCATCCAAGGTGCAAGATCTTGCTCACGCACTTCTCCGTGGCACTTGTGGAAAAAGCGAGGAACCTAATGCGACGAACATCGAACTCTAGTCAGGGGTTTGGGGTTAGGGCCGTATGGTGCATCCGCAGGGTGCATCAGGTGAGCATGAAGCGCTCGTGTTGTCGGCGGCTATCCGGGGCAGGGGCTTATCGTGTAAATCTCAGCCTTGAGCCCTGGGCCCAAACCGTTTATTCTAAACCCTTTTCAGCACAAAGGCGATGAAGCTGTGCACCCAAAACTCCCTGAGTATGGGTATCGCGGGTGACCTGTGGATATTCCAAACAGCTCTGGTGAGACTGCCTGGGTGTGGAGGGCCAGTATGCTTTGGTGTACATTATGGCATAGCTATGTTAAGGAGCCCGGGTGAAGGATATTCCGACCAGTATAGTATGCTTTAGGGCGTAAGTCTTCAGTTACTTTTCTGAGCTTTGCCTTCCTGGGTTGTTGCTGAGGGCTCTACCTAATTCAAGTTACTATAAGCGTTATATATATATATACACATACGCACACACCCTGTACTCAACTTCTGAATTCGAGCCCAGTTTAAGGTTGGATCTCGAATTGCAAAACCACACGAACTTTGAGCACTAGACCTACTTAGAGGCCCAGGAGACTTATAAGGTTATAAGTGGGGTTATAATTGGGTTAACTCCATTTAGGGTACTTATAACTCTACTTATAACCTACTTACTAAGTCCCCTGGGCCTCTCTGCTCTTGGTGGTCCCTTCGTTGATTCGAGCATATGCTTTGAAGCTGAGGCTGTCGTCAGAATTCCACCGACATCAAAGGCCTACAGAATTCCGTCCCTAGGTTCTTCAAGAGGACCCTTAATAAATGGTAAGGGTACCCTTTTTCCTACTATTTGGAAGCAATAGGGGGCCCCAAAAAATAAGAGGGGCAACAGGCTACTACTGGGGTCTCGCGTTGAGGGTTTTGTTATTTGGGGGCCCTTGCGATACGAGTCCTACTACCTGGGTGTCCCTGACTTCTCGAAACTCTCATCGTGTGACAGATTCATTAAAACCCTAAAGCCTGAATCGTGAACCCGAAACCCTAAACCCTGAAGCCGAAACTCCATACCCTAAGCCGTAGCGAGTTACACTGCTGCCGTTTCTGGGGCGGACATCTGCATCCATACATAGAGCAGCGAGATGCCATAGAGGAAGATCCACGTTCCTTGTGGGTTTAAGCGTTTTCAGAGCAGGGCCTTAAGGAAGAGCTCATGGCTTTCAGGTAGTGTATCGTGTAATGGTATGGTCATAATATAAGGAACCCTAATGTATAGTATTACCAATCATAAGGCTTCTTCATTATGCTCCAGCGTTCTCAACGGACATAGGGTGTCTGCTGGGGCCACCTTGTAGACCCAAGATGCTCAGATTCAGAGCTTCTGCATTCAATGCTCTTTGCAGGCTTGGCCAAAGGTGGCCCTAAAACATCTCTGAGTAACATGCCAAGCCCCAAACCGAACGCTCCCTAAAGGGTGATGTGGGAGGCTGAAGAATTAGTCAACAGTGCTTCTTCGTTGTCCCTTTACAAAGATTCGACTTTCTTACACCAAAACCCCAATTCCTATCAAAGGCCCGATCTTGTGCTTTGTACATCCCGAAGCGAGCCCTTGAAGAACCCTGAACCATAAACCCTAATTGTACTTAATACACCCTAAGTCCATGAAGACTCCCCAAACGCCCCCTTAGCAACCTTGGCACCATGCTCTCAGGGTGCCGTACTGTCTTCTTCTACACCCAGGCCCCCAAAAAAACAATTTTTCAGCCTTTTTTCGCAAAGACCTAACTTAAACTAACTTTTCACAAAAGCCAAATGCACCAAACCAAACCCTAAACCCTAAACCCTAAGCCCTAAGCCCTAAACCCTGAAACCCTAAAACAAAGTTGAAGGTTCTCCCTTTGAGGAAGTGTAGGGCCTCCTTCGGATCTGCGTTCCTTCGAGTTCAAGGATGGCTTTAGGGTTCTTGGGTTTAGGGTTTAGGGTTCTTGGGTTTTGGGTTTAGGGTGTAGGGTTTAAGGTTTTGGGGTTGGGGTTTTGGGGTTTAGGGTTTTGGAGTTGGGGTTTTGGGGTTTAAGGTTTAGGGTGTGGGGTTTAAGGTCTTGGGAGTTTTGGAGTGTAGGTGTGGGGTTTGGCGTCTGGGTTCGAGGGGGCTATAAGGGAATAGAATAGAACCATATTTTCATATGCCTATAATTCAAAGTGCTCAAACCTCCATACCAGGCCGGAATGGTCCGTTTTTCTAAACGGATAAGGCCCTCCAATATTCGGAGACTCCCATACCGCCGTCGCTTCTGCAGCCGAGTCGCCCAGAGTCGTGAGAATGTGGGCGCAGGTCCAGGCAGAATGGCGAAACCAATCCAACGGGATCTGACCTGATAGCGGATCCCTCAACCATACATCCTAAACTGTAAACCCTAAACCATATCTCCCCCCCATACCCTAAACCCATTTTTTTCTTCCCGATTTAGGCGTCAGCCTTCAATTTGGGGCTTGTGGGTTCTAGGCACTCGGGTTTCAACTTTGGCTTTGCGGGTTTTGGAGCATTTTCGGGGGGTCTCCGGTTGAACGAAGCGAGAGGTTGACGCGTAAACTTTCTAGTGATTCCACAGCTTGAGGGGCATAATGTGGTGGCCTTGACAATGAGACTAGGGTCTGGGATATGTTATAGGGAACCCTCAAGGAATCACATTGGTAACCAGTCAAGCTCCCACACGCATTTCCATGAAGGATTTGGAGCCGAATATATCAGCCCTATAAGCCCAATCTCCAACTATTGAGGAACCTCGATTACCTACTATAGGACATCTCGTAGCAGCTGGAAGCATATCAGGGCGGGTATGGGAGATGGAGCGATGCGATGGGTAGACGTGTTCTCGGAGCAAAAGTCGGCGAATGAAAAATGTAGTGGTGTTTGGAAGCGGACGAGTATTACTACTATAGGGGCCCTAATGGTTACCTATATGATTTTGGGGGTTCCTTATCATAGTTATAAGTATAATATACCCCTCAACAAAAAAACTGTTCTGATTGCTGAGGCCTCTGTACCACCTATGCAGAGTCGCACACGATGGTGCTCACGACTTCCCGGTGAAAAATAATGAAGGGGTCTCAAGAAGTAGAATGAGCTTTGGCGGGTTAGTGTCGTATAGTCATATGAGGGAATTCTAAGGAATATCCCGTCTGACTATTCCGATTTCATTTTTTCATGCTGTCTATGGCTACGGCAAACTTGCCATCGCTTCTTCATGCAAGTTAACTTCTCGGATCCGCAAAGGCTTAACTTTCTTGTTCTGAGGGTCCTAGATCCTAGGGTTTGGGGTAGGGTCATTACCATAATTCCCATAGTTTAGGGTCCTTAAGGTAATGCAGGATTTCTACCATCAACAGTAAGGCAACCTGCTGAGGTACTGGGTTTTTCTGAAACCTGAAGCAGATCTTGACGAACCCGAACTACGACAGCCTTGCACCCTTTAAAGCGCTAAAGGGGTAGAATTCCAAAGCTCGAAGTACAGTTTATCCAGAGAAGGAGGGATGATAGCCCAGGGGCCCTAGTGATCATAAGAGGGCTCTTTAAGTCTTTGGGTTCCTGAATAGAACAGAATGGAACTACACCACATACTCTCCGAAAGCCCTGCTCTACTGGTTAAGGCCCCTGAAGTGCGGGAAGTCGGAAGGCCTTCGGATCCGTGGAAGGTGCTAAAGAATATGATATTGCGGTGTCTTAAAGTCATGTTTTTTTTTGGGGCTCTTAAAAATCTAAGGAAATTCCTACTATTTGGGCCTTGGAGGTGTAGGGAGGCTTGCTTTTTGGATGAGTGTTTCGAGAAGCTTGCTAGAAGGGTGCGGTCGCCAGTGTTTAGATGCAGACATGCGGGGTGTAGGGCTTCTGGGGTTTAGGGCGCAGGGCTTGGCATGTGATGTCATCGAGTTTGGCAGCAAAAACAGTTTCGCGACAGGCTGCTATGGCAGCGTTCTTGTGGGCACACTCTGTCGGCTATGATTCGAGTCTCCACTCCTGAAACGGGGTACGTTTACCAAGCCCCCTGGCTAAAGTGGTATGTATACATGACCTTGATCAGCACGCCATGTTCATTGCTGTGCAAGATATTGGCCGAGCGACTTCCGCGCTAATTCGTTGATTTGCTGGTTTCGAGGTGAAACCATCAGTGGTGCTATGTCTCCCGGTGACGGTTAGCTTTTTGCTGTTCTGTCTTAATAAGAGAATGCCAAAACAATGATGGTAATTCGGTATGGGTGGAGTATCTTCGGACCAAGCCACCTTTACCTGAGAAGCGATGAAGCAGCAAATGCACGCACACAGACATGATGATGTAGAAGATTGTTCCTGAATGGGGCGAGCAAGGAGCCTTGGACACTGCTTGACCCCGAGTTCGTGGATCCTAAATATGGACTGTAGTGATACACACCTCGGAGAAAGGATTCACCAAGTCCCCAGCCCAAAACTCTAATAGCATATCCCATACCCGTACCAATATCCTGAACCCCTAAGCCCTAAACCCCCTAAACCCCTAAAGCCCTAAACCCTTAGCCCTATAAGCCCTGTAAGCTCCAGGGTCTGGATTGCAGGTTTCCCTAAACTGTGGTGTCTGGAGGGCCTTCTGCGACTTTATTCACTTGGATGCAACCTGATTTGCTGCGACTTCTACATTCTGAGCCCTCCACACTAAACCATAAATCCTGAACCGCGAAAGGGTTCAGGGTGTAAGGTCAAGCGCACTGTGCAGGCTCCGGGGCCAAACTCTCGAAGCTAACCCCGAGGCCCTGAAACCCTATGCTGAGATTCGGCGCGAGATTCGGGTTTGCAATTCTTGGTAGTAGTATGCCTGGTATGCTAGCCATCACACCGTCAGCACAAAGGAATAGTACGACAACCAAGAAAGCAATCATAGTCATTCACTTGTACTCGTATTTTTGCAACTATGGGTTTGGCTTCTGATGCAGCACATCCAAACACCGTGATACCTTAAACCTTAAACCCGCTACACCCTAAACCCTGAGCCCCGTAACCCCTATAAACCCTAAACCCCCAGACCCTCAATACAGGTGTCATGTTTTCTAGGAGCATTCCTTTTGGCTACAAATTATGTATAGAGTAGAATGTGCCCAAGAACCCTAGTCTTATGCGTTTAGCCCCCTTTCCTGGAGGCCCAGGGGACTTAGTAAGTCGGTTATAAGTAGGGTTAGAATTGGGCGAGCTCCATTTAGGGTGCTTATAAGTCTACTTATAACCTGCTTACTAAGTTTCCTGGGCCTCCATGTATATTAAACAAACCCCCTACCATAAGTATAGTCTTTAGGGTTCCCTGCTATCCTTACAGAGTTGCCTTCACCCAAGTCTACTCTATTCTTATATGTTAAGGCCCTTATGGTCGGTGTAGTGATGAATAAGGAGCCCTAAGTAGGAATAGGGATAATGTTGGTAATTACTTAGGCTTCT
>CAJNJA010029087.1:531-31216 GCA_905231915.1 Symbiodinium necroappetens
ACGGGACTGTGCACACACGACAACAATTTGCAGCTGAGTCGAAGTACAAGACACAGTCAGGTTCACGAGTGATGTAAGCTAGCCCGCCTAAGATCGCTTCAAGACTCTCGTGGTGGCTTCTGTTCCCTAAAATTGGTCCGAGCACGCACGCCGTGTCCAAGAGAGCGAAGGAAAGATTTGGTTGGACAGAATGCTTGGCCAGGCGTTGAGCTCCAAAGGTGAGCTTCATCGCTTGCGAGAGGCATGCAAGGGCCAATCCGGATCCAATCGTGTCAGAGAGATCGCTATTGGCTCACTGTCACCAGGCTGTCGCTTCCAAGCAGGCAGAGCAGCAGCGGCTCACACAGGCGCCGCAGCATAGGCCCAAATCGAAACGGTCGTCGGAGCAGGATAATGTAGCTGTAGCGGCGACACTGGGAGCAGTTCAGTAGGAGTAGTTGGGGTAGTAGCAGAGATTCTGCAAGCCGGAAGCAAAATTGGAGGAATTGGAGTAGCAGGAGTGGTACCGTAGCAGAACTAGCAGTATAAGCAGTAGTGGAGGCGGTGGTAGCCGTAGCGGTAGTGGCAGGTAGTGGCAGTGGTGGCAGCAGCAAGCAGGCATCTTACTTGCAATGCAACGGCCAGCATGAGCAGCATCAGGCGGAGAGAGGAGCAGTGGTAGCAGCAATGGTTATAGTAGTCGTCGTCGCAGTGGTAGTGCTAGTGTCCTATTGGGGGTCCGCAGTTTGCACACGAACTTGCAACGAACGATGTCAAGAAGAAGGGGGAGAAGAAGAGGACGAAGAAGACGAGGTGGTCAGCAGCGGCTGTAGCAGCAGTAGTAACAGTAGGAGGAGGAGCAGGAGCAGCAGCAGCAGCAGCAGCGGCAGCTGTTGAGTTTAGGCTGCCCGAAGTCATTGCAAGGAGCTGGCCAACCAAAAGCGGGAGACGGCATTCCAGAGAATGCCTTTCCCTCAGTTTGGAATGCTCTCCGTCGAGAGTGTCATGAGTGTCGGTAGTTCGGGCTCCGCCAAGGTCCATCCAAGGGCGGCTTGACGAGACTCAGAGGAACCCGTTCCGGAAGCATGATCTTAGGATCTTATGCTCAACTAATCTCAACTGTTTTGACGCCTGCTGCAGGATGATGAAGGATCACCTCTCGGAAACGCAGCGCCAGTTGGAGGGCACACGTGAGAACTTGCCCGATTCACCGCTCTGCGGCCTGATGTCTTCGCTGAAAGAGGCTTGGAGACTGCTGCTTGAAAGAAGCTCGACGAGCAAAGCCACACACACAGATGGGCACGTACAGACACAGCCACATATCTGGAAATAAGCTCCGCGCTCCGCGACAGTAGCTTCCACTGTATAATATGCTTTCTCAAGAAGTGCCGCCATCCCGAAGAGTTTTGAAGCAATCGCCGCCCGTCGACATCTTGACAACTGCCAACTTGCTTCACTGGCTTACGCCTGTGATGTGACTCCTACAGAGTTTACCGCTTTCGTTTAATCCTCGATCGAGACCGGCACAGGCGCCAGCTACCAGCCCGCGACCCCCCACACACCCCCACTTTTCATCTATGCTAGTCTGCTCTACTCTTCTCTACTTTTGTATACGCTATTTTGCCTTACTTTGGCTTCCCATTCCTTGTTTCCGTTACTTTACCTTACCTTTACCTTTCCTTTCGAGCTGACGCACCTATTCACTGATTGACTACTACGTTTTGCTTATGGTACTTACACATGCAGATGCAGAGCCGGCTGCCATGATGCAGAGTCGTGCCAAGCTCGTGTCTGTGGGGGTCGAGGCTGTGCACTTTGCCCGCCGCGATATGCTCGGGGTTTTGTCGAGGCGACACAGGTCCAGCCATGTGGCACATCCCCTGCAAGCTTGATGACGCAACTGCCGGGCGGCAAGACATACTTGTCTTGGCAGTCGACCCCTTCGAAGGTATATATGGCATCATGGTCCAAAGTCTGACAGACCTTCCCAATGCCTCGTGCAACTTTGCTCGTGAATGCTCCATATGCTCCAATGTCATAAGCAAAACCCAGCATGTTGCAAGCTTGCGGAGCAGCCCTGCAGACTTGCAAGCTGCCACAAATTGTGCAAACGTAAACCGGTGGGTGTTTACTCCTTGCTCGTCGGAGGCGAGGAACCAAGCAGAAGCCTTGTCTGCGAAGAGGTACCAGGGATGATTTGCATGCGCTGACGCGCTTTGCACCAAGTGCTGCATGTGAAACAAAACCGAGGCTTGACATGGAGGCGCAAGCCAAAGAGCTTGAAAAGGAGGTGTCCGACCTACAAGGCTCTCGGTCCCGTGTGCGGCATTTTTGCCCATGTGCTGCATGTAGCACAGGATCTCGGAAGCTGGATCCATCAGCTGTGGAGCAAGAGCACCATGAGTCTTTGCAGAAGGACTTGTATGTCGACTTGATGCTTCTGCACTGGAAGAGCGCACATGCAAGAAAATGCCATGGACCTAGAAGGCATGCCGTCCTCTCTTCATGGGCATGCCTCACGTCGACTGCCCAATCAAGCAACACCTACGCCACCCGGTAACTAATCGTTTCACAGTGGGTGGGAGGAAGACCGCTGCAATCACCATCTAACCCACACAGAAGGATGCAGAAGGCGAGCATGGGCAGACTTGATCCGGCGGCTTCCTCCAACTCCAGATCCGTGTCTGAGTGCAGCATTGCATAGTTGCTTCAAGACTGTCGCGGCCTAAAGCTACAGTTTTCGAACATGTGGAATGTTCTTGCGAATATTCCCAGGCCACAGAACAGGGGGGTTTGTGATGCTCAACCGCGTGTGCCGTTGAGCGGAGCCATGGGCCTCTCCCACGTGCTGCTACTTTGCACAGTTGGCAGCTTAGCCAGTGAACGTCAAGAATTTCAGAGACTCTTGGCAGCAGTCACTGTTATCTAGCTGTGATTGGCTGCAGCACAGCTCAGCTGTAGCTCCGAGACTTTCGGAGCAATCTCCTGCAAGGACCAAAATTTCAGACCAAGCCAGCCAAGCCGGTGCTGCTGCTGCAACGAAGCGTCGAGCGGGCGGCGGTGGCGACTCTGTCCTCAGTGCTGCCATGGCTAGAAATTGGGATTTGCCCATCTGTTGTATATTATATACTATACTGCCACCATTCAGCAGATGAGAAAGTGCTGCAACTTGAGGCTAAGTGATGCATCGGCCAACGCAAGTCGCTTGGCATCCGAGTGACTGTCTCCTGCGCTACTCCCGCAAGTTCCGTGGATCCGGCCTCCAAGGTAGTGCAAAAGAGGTGGTGCGCGTGCATCAGCAGAGCCTGGAGAAGGGCTCTGCGGCAAGACGGTCAAACTGTTCAGGCACCGAAGCACACTTGAATCACGAAGCCCTAACTAGAATCCTGTATGTTGGACCAAGCATACCTTGCCTGTGCCTGAATGTGCAGGTTTGTCTCCGTGCCTCCCGTACGATCTGACGGAAGATACGCCTCGCTACTCGGGAAGCAAAGTTCTGCTGAGGGGAGCTCCACCAATTACCACGGCCAGCGGGTAGTCAGAAATCAGAACGCGGATGTGCGGTTGGCTGCATGAGGCAACGTCCAGGAGCAACTGAGATGCAACATAGAAGCATGTGGTCCATGTGATTCTCCTTTCTGCATGCTGGATTTCATGCCAATGGTGGCAGTCACTTGGGTCTGCGTCTGATGACAGACCAGCCGCCATGAATCGAAAGGTTTGGCATCATTGCGAAACTATCTAAGTGTCATGGGCAGCGCTCAAAAACCCGCACCCTAACCGAGCGAACGTATTCCTTCACGTCGCTCACCTGACCCACGGCTGTGCCAGGTCATCCAAGAGCGTTGGCCTTGCCATTAAGGGCAAGGCCGAAGTTTGCCCGACAAGAGATTTTTGAACTGTTCTGAAGATGCCGTTCTGTGAGCTCACTTCCTGCGGGTTGTAGGAATGCTGACAGTGTTGAGCCAGATATGGTGTGGCGAAATTTGTGCCAGGTTTCGCAGCCGGCAGGAGATCCTTTGACAGGGGATGACCTACAGACATCCTATAGTGACGAGGACAGCCCAATAACAGAATGCTTTGTACTTGCGTGTCTGGTATTTGATCCTTTCAACGGTCAGTCCATTCAATCTTTGATTGCATCCATCAGAAATCGTGTTGGTCTGTGCCCGTTTGTCCACGCGCAGGGTTCTGTCAGTGAAGTTGAAGCGGGCTCGCTAAGTGGGCTTGAGGTAGCGTGTGAGGGTAGGGAATGTTGTGAGGGGACACTCGCCTACCTCGATGTCAGCACGGCCGAGACGGACTGCGTTGTGACTACTTTGATTACAAACAAACCCCTGCAACACAGCAGCCCAACCACTCCCCGACACTGGGGCCCAATTTCACTCAACCAAGCCTAGAACCGCAGACATAGATAATAAGACGAATAGGAGGGAGAGAGAGTTTGTGTGTGTGTGTGTGTATGTTGTGTGTGTGTGTGCAACGTCACGCCCCCCTGCCAATGCGGTGGATTCTCAGGATGCACGGCAGTGGAGCAAAATGCTCCCCTGTGAGTTGCACTTGGCAGGCCCGACGATGAGTGACCATGTCCGATCATGTCAGGCTCTGCGTAGATGTCCTGACCCGCTAGTACTGTGTCACGACTGGCCGGACAGCAAGATCAAATTGCTTGTTTCTATGCCACCTCTCGCAGGCACCACGATTCAGGCTTTGCTCGACCACTATGCAGCAGACTCTGCAGCTGACAACTCTGGATTGTCGCTGGGACTCTTGCCCGAATGGCACACCTTTTTCAAGCGCCACTCTTTGTTGCCACGGCTTTGACTCTTGAAGATCATTGCGGGTGAGGATGGGTCCTGGCATTTCCGCCCAAGCCCCTAAGTGTGCCCACGCGCTAACAAGCACCGAAGCGTCTAAAGCGCCAGCATGGGCGTGTAAGGCAACCAGTGGAGAGAAAAGGATCACAAGTGCCCGTGCTTGCATAAGACATGTAGCAACACTCAATTCAATAGCCATCCCTAGGTGAAGATAAGCGCGAACTTCCGCAGACTGATATGCCCCCTCAAGCACGCATGGGATTGAGCAGCAGGGCGCGATGATTCACGAGCCGCTTCCGAGATTTGCAGCACCAGTGGGAGCGCAATTTTTTCGGAGCGCGGGAGTGTTGCGGAAAGGCGATATGCGAATAGCAAGGGATGGAAAGGCGGAATTTCGCACCAACATATCAGAACGTGACATGAATCGCGCCTTTTCAGAGGATGCGGTCGCAGCGAGACCGCGGAAAGAATGTCATGCGCACCCCGCCAAAGAAGCGGTAGCCGGACCAGGACGGTCGCATGCATTCCTACCCATAGAATCAGAAGAGGAGGCGCCTGAGAGGGCCCATGGCAAAGGACGCACCTGATAGCCTCTCCGCTGCTTTTTTTGGTCTATCAGAAATCTAGGAATTCAAAGGCTAAAGGGTTGGCGTCCTAAAGCCGTGTTTATGCTTGGAGGCTGCAGAGGAGAGGGTTCGAGACTTGCAAGGCTGAGAGGCCGTCTTAGAGGTACAAAGGCCGCCCCTAGGAGATCCCCGGAGTTGAAAGAGACGGGGAGGGTGCAATGTTGCCGCAGGCCATTCCCTTGGCTCTCATTCACTGTCTGCCTTGCTGCTGCAGTTCAGAGGCGAGCTCTCCAAGGCGCGGCATGGCATTCTGTGCAACCTATGTTCACTGATTGCCAAGAGCTGACCCAGGCCTGCAAGGTGAAGGAAAGCCATATCCTAATGCCCTCGTGCTGCAACTGAGTACATCTGCAATCTGGATTCTCCAGTGCCGCAAACTACCCGCCAGCCTAATGCCCACGATCTGAGGAATTCCGTGTATGGCAGATTTTTGCGGCCTGCTTCTTCAGTTTCTTCGATGCTGAAATCGCGCAACAGACTCTCGCCCTCACAGTGGCAGCAAGACAGGCTGAGTCTTCTTGTGCCTGCTGTGGCTGGGCTTCTGAGGTATTGAAACACTGGAGTCCACTGGCGCAAGCCTAGTCAGCAGCGCAGTGCCCTTTGAGGAACGTCTTGGAGAGGAGGCCAGTCTCGTGCCTTTGTCACGGATTACAGATATCATATTCTCGGATTTGCTAGGTGGTTGTGCGCTTCTTCGTAGTGCCAGAAAGAGACGGTGACGACTTTACCACGGTGGTCAACTCGCTGCGAGACTCGCGGCCCGGCCATGCATTTAACAACATTCTCGTCGTTGAGAGTGGTAGTCGTAGTAGTGGTACTAGTGACTACTAGTGGTCGTAGTGGGAGTAGTGGCAGCCTCAGTGGCAGCAGCAGGAGTAGTTGGAGTAGGAGTAGCAGTAGGTAGGGGTGGTCGGGTTGACGAGCGGTCAGAAGCCGTTGTGTATTCGCTGGAATGCTGACTCCAACTTCTCGTTGGTCAGCTCCCGGCAGGATTCCAGGGAACCCAAATCTCGCTACTGCTGCTGCTGCTGCTACTGCTACTGCTGCTACTACTACTACTACTACTACTACTACACTGTTCAAGCTCTGAATCCGCCCGGCTTCGCCTGCTCCTTCTGTTACGTCCTGGCTGGGCTGTGCAAAGGCTGGCTAACAACAAGAGCAGCCTGCTGGCCGGAAAGCTCTCTGCCTCTTGGAGTGAAGCGGATTGAAGCGGTGCAGGCTGTGTAGTAGGTCACTAGGGTAGCGCCAGCAGGCTTTGCTTTTGTAAGCCGATCGCGTCTCTGTCTTGAGGATGTGATGCGCCACGCATCCCTCACAATCGGTTACCAGGCAGGGAAGTGCAAGTCATGTGCTGTCGCGGCTAAGTGCCAGTAGAGAGACGTTCCAGGATGTGGCTGGCTTCACTAGCATTCCAATTGCGCCTAATTTGCGGTTGGAGGGCTCCCAGTTGTCCCCTGATATGACAAAGACACAACAAGTCAAATCCATGCCTCACTGAGGACAAGCTCTCGAATCTGGCACTGCCTTTTGCCATCTCCGCAATCTTCACCGGCATACTGATTTGGTTGGCCGGGTAAGCGGCAGCAGACCGCAGAGCAAGTTGCGCGATAAGAGGAAAAGGGGGCTTCTTGGTCAGTGCAAGAGATGCAGATTCCTCAGACATTTCCCCTTCTCAGGAGCTTATCGGCGTCCGAGATGATCTGGAAGCGGCCAGAAGGCCGAGTAAGGGACTGCAGGCTGTGGCACCGTAGCCGCGTTTCTAGCTGCACTTCTCCCATGATTTCTTGCTTCGCTGGATCATCGAATCCTCGGCTTGGAAGTCGGCTGAAGCATCGGGGCAAAAATTTGCCCGGAGAAGCCCCGAGTCTCCTTGGAGCCATGGCTGACGGCTTCAGAGGGCAGGACCAAAGCTATGGCTCGGAGGCTGGGAGTCGACTCGGGAGGACAGTTGCATTGCACTTGAGCCCATTGAGCCAGGAAACCTCAGAGGTTCGTCAGAGTGCTGGGAGCAAGACCAATTCGATGCGCAGCATTGCCAAGCAGAGCTCGGAAGACCCTGGTGAAAAATCGCACCTCGGCAGGCAGGTGCAATTCTTCTTCAGATGTCTCGTCCATGTTTTGCCATGCTCAGGAGTTGCGGCTTGCAGGGGCTGTTGGGTTTGCAACGGTTTGAGCAGAGGGGGTGCTGTGAGTGCTTTTGTAAAGAATCCTGGCCTCCGGCTTCGGAAGCAGCCGTCCTAGCTGGCATGAATGAACGAATGAAGGAAAGAATGAATGATGTGAAGCAAATGAAGAATGAAATGGAATGAAATGACAGGAACGGAATAAAATGTGTTGAAATGAAATGAAAGGAAACGAAACGGAACGAATGAAATGGAATGAAAGAAAAAGTGAAATGAATGCATGCATGAACGAATGAATGAGTGGAGTGGAGTGGAGTGGAGTGGAGTGGATGAATGAATGAATGAATGAATGAATGAATGGAATGGAATGGAATGGAATGGAATGGAATGGAATGGAATGAATGAATAAAATGCGTGAATGAGTGAAAGGAAATGAAATGGAATGAAATGAACGAACGAGTGCATGAATGAATGAATGATACGAAGTGACGCCAATGTGATGGCTGCCGCTGATCTCCTGCCCTCGCCGGTTGGAGCAGCATTTGACTGGGGTTCTGTGAGGGCCGGGTGGGCCACCACCCTAAAGGTTTCATGTCCAGTATATTGTACATTATATATGATATATTATATATATGTTATATATGATATATGATATATGGTATATTATATATAATATATAATATAATATATTATAATAAATAGATAATAGATAATATATAATATATGATATATTATATATTATATTTTATCTTTTATATTTTATATATTATATATTATGTATTATATATTATGTATTATATATTATATATATAATACATAACATATAACATAACATTCATTGTATTATACTATCTTGTATTATATTATAAACCTGAATCGGCCCGTTTCGGGCGCCTGCAAGAGATCAAATGCTACGAGCCGAGGAGGCGGGTCCGGGCCTCCGTCATCGCAGGGGACTTTATCAAAGCAGCTGCTTGGAGGAAATCCACACTAGGCCATGCAGGTAGAAAGAGCATCGCAAATTCCCAGCAGCTTGATTCTGTGTGTCTTTCCACGTGACTGCAAAGATCTGTGCCAAAGTCAGGAAGACGTGGACTCTTCGGCGGAGGAAGCGCCAACAGAGAACAAAAGGGCGATAATCACGAAGGTGCAGTCATTTTCTATGTGGTTCGTGACGAACTACTACGTGGGAAACATCATGGCTGGTGTTGTCTTGGTTGATGCCGTTTGTACATGGGTAGACATTGATGCGCGTGCAGCCGGCCTCAGTTATCCACCGCGGTTCTTCATGGTGTTCTCCGACATTAGCTTGGCACTCTACAGCACTGAAGTCTTGCTACTCCTCATCGGAAAAGGCTTTTGCGGTGTGCTCGTTGATTGGATGGCGCTTCTCGATGTGACAATAGTTCTTTGCGGCTATCTGGAGGTTGTGCTGAATGCCGTGGCCCCTGCGGACGTGACGAACAGCCTGAGTGTCATGCGCGCTTTGCGATTGGCCCGTATCTTCCGCTTGTTGCGCCTCTTCAAGAGAATCCGCGCTTTGCGTGAGCTCCAGAAATTAGTTACGATGATGGCTACGTGCCTCCGGACTCTGGTCTGGTCATTCCTGCTTTGCTTCGTGATCATGTTGATCTGGGCCATGCTTTTGGTTGAGGTGGTGCACCCCATCATTCAGGATATGGTTGAAGATGGGCACGAGATCATTAGCAATTGTCCATACTGCAGGACGTCCACAAGCTCAGTAATGGAGGCTGCCCTTCTACTCTTCAAGACAGTGATTGCCGGAGATAGCTGGGGTCAGGTGGCCGTTCCAGTCATACTTCGGAATCCCGAGACGGCATTCATCTTCGTCGGCTCCCTGTTGTCGCTGGTGTTTGGCGTGTTGAACATCATCGTGGCAGCGGCATGGCTGTGAAATGCTGTGAAGCGGGGGCCGTAGGGAAGCTTTCTTTTTCCGAAGCAAAGCCCTGACCTGAGAGACACTCAGGTCGTCGTCGACACCTTTGCGGAGGCCAGGCAGAATGACATTTTGAACCTTGCCGAAGAAATGGAGCAAGACATTGAGAAGGATCGAGAGGCCCTCGGAAAACTCTTTGCGAGGATTGACAAGGATGGCAGCGGGCAGCTTTCGCTGGACGAGCTGATTCGGGGTGCTCGCCGTGATCCAGTTTTCCAGAGCCGGCTCAGAGTAATGGACATCGACGAGAATGACCTGCAGCAGCTCTTCAGCATGATCGACGTGGACAACAACGGCACGATCGAAGTGGGAGAGTTTATTGGACCTTTGAGCAGATGGGTTCATGACTCCAAGACCGCACCCAGGTTCATCAAGTACAACATGCTGCAGACGATGCAGTTGCAAGAAGACCTCTACAGCTTATCCAAGCACTATTTCGGCCACTTGGCTGAGCGGATCGATACCTTGGCAGCGCAGATGAGCATCATTCGCAGCGGCGTACCCTCTGATTCTCGGCAGTCATCTGTGATGCAATCGCAGTCCTTGGGCATGGCCAGATTCCGACAAGCTACAGAATACGATGAGGAAATCAACGTTGAGCAGCCTCATAGCTCCAGAAAGGCAGAGACGCTTTGCCTTGCATACTCCTCCCCGTCAGAAGCGACAGTGACAACAAGCGAAGTGATCACTGACTCATGCGACGACCAGCTGGGCGACCTTCGACACAAGGGCGCTCACACGGATGGAGCAGTTGAGGCTCTCATAGATGCTGCGGTTATCAAAATCGAATACGGAATGATTGAAATGGAGGGCAGGTTGAAACGAGCACTAGCAGGAATTCCAGCCGATGGCCTTACTCCTCCTGCAAGAGCTTCAAACCCCACATCCTCGCAGGACATGAAGGCTTTTCGAAAAGATGACATCTTCAGGTCCGTGTATGGAGACACCCGCGTTCGAACATCCAGAAAAGTGGCCACAGCTTCAGTAGTCCAAATGACCTTCGGCGACGGCCCAACGGCTGCAGCCGTGCGCAGAAAGAATTCCGGCGAGCTCGGTCTGCAGCACATAATGACAGCGACTTGACCTTCAAAATACACCTTCGTCAGTCTCACCCTGCCAATCATCCTCCGGAGAATATTTTTTTTTGGCTGCCTCACAAAGTGAGCTGCATTGTGCTGGTCTTCCATTCCGTTTCTGTAGCTGAGTGGACGGACATGTGCACTCTGAGCCCGAAAAGGAAGGCCTTGCGGTTTTTACCCTTCGCTGAGCTGTGAAAAGCGCGTTTCTTTGAAGCTCCGCCGAAAGACGACAGGCGCCTGGGGAGGTCGAACGAGGCCGCGGTTGGGGGATGATATGTAATATAATATAATGTCATATAGTATTCTGTATTTATATACCATACATATATGCGACATTGAAAGTCAGCTTTCAGTGGGTCTGCATTGTGTCTTCAGCAGGCTGCGGAGCACAGTCGTCAGGGCTTGCTCCTGGCACAGCGAAAGTCGAAACGGACAATCGAGGCACACGGAGCGTTTGGGCAAAGCTTCGATGGAAGTGCCCGAGCGGATTCGGGACCTGAGCACTCTGAGCACTTGGGAATTGGTCTCTAGGGCTTGGGGCCGCGGGTGTCGACTCGACTCCACATGTGGAGGTGCTGCGGTCGAAGCTGGAGGCCTGCTGCTCTGCTGGTCTTATGTTATGAGTTATGGGACTTGCAGAAACCGTAGAGTTGGGGCCTTCGAGCTGCGATTATGCTTCGGTGAACCAACATGTTAACATGTCCCACTTGGGTCGTCGAGGAGCTCTGGCAAGGCATCCAATGGCTGCCGACCTGAGGTCCGACTGCTTAAGACGACCCCCCAATTGCGTTTCGGCTAGCCCACGAGTCGCCTGCCAGCGGTTGATCCTGGAATGGGCAGGCGACTGAGCATGACATTGTGGTCAGTTTCGATCCTGCTCCGGACGGACCCGACGTGCGGAGTTGAGATTGCAAAAAAAGCGGAAGTCAAAACTAAGAGCCTTGGTTTTCTTCTAGTCAAGTTGATGATTGTTGGACTGCCGCAACCACAGCCTTTGTGCAAGGCGATCCCGAATTCATTGCCTGGAATCGGCAGCACAGGGGAGGATGCTGATCCACAGTCAGCCAAACTCAAATCATCGGGAGATGTCGTAGTGTCAATGAGTCAACCACAGCACATTAAACTTCGCGCATCCCATACCTTTGCCGAAAGCACATGTGCCGTGGGTGCTGTGGCCGGGCTTCCAACTGCCTCGCCCTCCTTGGTGCAGCTCGTCAGCAATTTTGCACCGGCCGCTCTAGAAGGAAGATTCCTTCATGGAGATTGCAGTCCCCAGGTTCTGATCCTTGGAAGACCAGATGTGCCAGGCGGGCCTCTTGGCATCCACCGCTTAAACCCCCACACGCTCTCCCGTCTACGTTCTCCTCTACTCCCTGCTTTCCTCTCTGCGCTCTCCCTCTCCCTAGCTCACCTCCGTCTCTAGCGGCCTAGCATCCTTGCACCCTTCCCGGCTTCTACATGCTTCAGCTTTGATTGAAATGCGGATGTAAGCGCTGTAGGTGTGACGATCACAACCCGTGAAGACTGTGTTGGTCGGCCGTGCTCAGAGCCATCTGTCTTGGTGCCCACTCACACAGCCACACACATCCGAATCCATGGGCACCAGCTTCCCGGGCCGAACTGCCAAACTGCTTAAAATGGTTGGTGCAGCTTTTTGCAAGCAACACTCCAGCCCAAACCATGTCCATACGAGCCACGGAGTAACAGTTTAGGCCAATTCTTTTGGACTTGGAACAGATCTGCGGTCATTTTTTACCCATCATGGCTTTAGCCACTCACAAGCTGAATGGCACTTGCCGGTAGCAGCCTTGAGTTGCAATGGCTGTCGCCGAAGCGGATGCTGTGGCTCGAGCTGTTCTTTCAGTATGCCATCCTTGGTTCTGCACAGGAGGCAGGACCGCGCTCCCTAAAAGTCGCGCGGCGCACAAACCACACAGCCCAGGGTCCAGGCACAGGCCATGAGTCGTTCAGTGCTGGATGTCGTTGCCTTCGGGTGACAGATCTCGGTTGGTTTTGCAGGCTGGCGCTACGACTTTGGATCGAGCTGGCAGCCATGGACTGCCCAAGATTCTACAAGCTGGTGTCAGCTGTTGGCAGTCGGTCGTATTCAGGGTGTATTCGGGGCATGTAGAAGATCCTTGCGCCGGCAGTAGTCGAGATGCCCTGGTGGATGGGACGATTTCCATGTACCGCATCTTGAATCATCTTGACATGTACAACTTTTTGAGACCGCTAGTGATCGCCAGGAGTCTTCGACTTCGGAGAGTTGAAAACTTCTGGGAACAGCTATTCAACGGAGAAGCTGATGGGCACATCTGCTGCCATGAGTGCCCCGTCCTCATCTTCAAGATAAGCTCATGCCGAGTCATGTTGTCGATTGGCTCCAGCAACGTCATGCGCAGGATTGAGGGGGGGGGACCTGCGCTCAACACATCGGAAGCAGCATGTTGGCAGAAGTTGAGTTCACGACCACGATCAGGAGCCAAGACGTCTTCCCCGCAGTTCTTTCTAAATAATTCTTTTGGGACTGGGACTTAGCCTTCCAAGTCTTGCCACAGCTCAGCAAGCAAGCGAGGCCAGCATTCATTGTCACTGGATGCGGGGTCATGGGCCGCCAGAAGATGCCAGAAGTGGGCCTCATAAAATCGCCACAACAACCCTCAGCAACTGCATACACATGCACGCGCGCGCACGCGCACACACACACACACACGCAAGCACGCACGCAGGCATGCAGGAACCCCGGATTATCCAAACATAGGTGAATTGGCCGAAACCGGGATGAGATATGCAACAAACAGCCATGCAATTCATAATCAACCACAGAAGTATCGAGGGGCTGCATAGCGGATATTGAGAAGCCCGACAGGTGTCACGCTTCCGGCATGTGCTTCTAAAAAATCATATGTGCTTTCATGTAGGCTTTCCCATTTTTCTATTTTGGTAAGATGGAAAGACTATGTAGACTATGTCTGCACAAGATGTTGCAATTTCGTGGGAGCACTCAGGCGAATAGTATAAGTATTTCTAGTGGCCGTTCCAGAAACCAATGTCGAAGAGCCACTGGCTAGGAACCAAGGCAAACTCTCATGAGAATCCTTGACGTTGGAATCCTCGTCTGAGAAAGCCATACTGGTACCGAGTCAACATCGGAGGATACTCTTGCTAAGTCGATGAGATTCGCCGATACCTTGCATGAAGCTATGTCTTGCAGAGCCAGTGCGTGCAAGCTGTTGCCCCAGTCCCCACGTGCAGGGCACTGGAAAGCTCAAAGCCTTAGCTGCAGATGAACGCGAATCGCTGAAGTACTGTTCCCTCGACTGTACCCTGGAATGCGGACTTCGTCCTAGCTAGGTGGGACACAAAAAGATGCGTTCCTCATTCTGCCCTTTTTTTTGCTTGTGGCCTGCCACGGCAGTCGTGCACGGTCCGCTTCGAGCTGAGGCCAGACTCGGTGAGCTATTGATTCATGGTGCGGCCGTGGAGGAGACTTGACGCGGAACAACAGTTGATTGGCTGGCTTGTGCCGTTGGTACGACCAGGTCCTGAACGTGTCGTCGAGGCTCCTGCATCGACCTCCGAAGAAGAAAACATGGGCACTTTACAATCCATCGCTGCTGCCCCTGCGCTTTCTGGCTGCATGTAGCATATGTAGCAGCGCTGGAGTGATTCCTTGGAAACTATGGAACAGCATTCGGCCTTCATCTAAAGAGCGACAGTGCACACTCAAATCGTTTCATCGGAGAGCTGGACAGCATGTGCATGAGCCACGGCACCTTTGCCCACGGCCCATGTGCAAGAATGCTCGGCAATTACCAGAAATCATGTTTTGGATTGGAGCTCTATAGAATGCCCTAGTGCCAAGATGCCTAGGCTGGCGCGGTGAGGATGTTTTCCTCATGACGTACAGGCTACGAGCTTCAGCATGTCATCCTTCGGGCAGTGCTCAGCATTCCAGACTGGCTTTTCTTCGAGCTGTCGAAGTATCACAGCACCGGTTTTGTCAGGGCCGGGACCTGGAACCTTTGCGCCTGGGATGGGCGAGGCACCTCGCCTCAGAAGCCGAGTGAATCGAGGCTAGCACGTATCTAGGCACTGTCGTTTAGTCGTTTACCTGTGGCTGTGCCGACTCACGGCATCCCCGCGATCTCAGAGACAGCAATGCACGCTTGTACCCATTGCTGTGTTCCGCCGTGAGGTTCCCCGGTGGCGTCTCTGCCGAGAGTCGAAGGTCGGAATCAGGCTTCCCCTGTCGATTTGTTGTTCAGGAAAGGCATACACTGTAGTTTCCAGAGCTTCCAGGATGTGCAGGCTAGGCATCGGCTTGTGTTCAAACGTGTTCAAGCGTTGCACTTCGGGACAGGCCACAAGCCGTGTCATGGCTGCGCTGACCTCAATTGGTCCTTGTATTTTGCTGTCCGATGATGACCGTGGCTCAGGCCATCACGCGTCGTGACTTTTCGCCACTTGTGCCGGTGCAGCTTGGAGCAAAGGGCTGCTGCTGGATGCGGAAGTCGCTGGTGACAGCAGAACAGAAACATTTCAGTGATTCGTCTGTTGGACTCCCATTGGGCCCATCTCTCCAATCAAGCGCCGGGGTTGGCGTGTCAGCTCTACAGACCTGCGGCAGTCAAGGCACGAAATCGGGATGCAGAAGTTCCAGGAGCATTCCTGCACGCATTCAACAGGCGCGGCCTTACGAATGATTGTAAGGAAGATTGTTAAGTCAGCTTTCTCCTCAGGCATGCGCCGTGTCGGCATCGATGACGGACGCTTGTTTTCCCTACGCGGCAAGCCGTTTGTGCTTTTTGCTGGTGTGGCGCCTGCTTTGCAGGCATGGCTGAACAAAGAAGAGACTTTCACTATGAGACATGATGTTCACCGCAGGGCAACCTGACCTTGTCCTGACTTCCATGCTCGGGAGGACTACCCTTGCCAGCATCGACAATACCTGTGCCCTCTGGAGATGCCTGATGAGGCATCGAACAACCTCAAGGAGTTAAAGGCGCGGCAGCTCCCACGTGCCCCACATTATAGATACTCAGATATCCTACTCCGGTCTGCTCCAGGCAGAGGGTTTGTCCTCAAGTCGTAGGTGGACCGGTTTTCAGCACTTTGCGGAGGTAAAGTGCCTGCAGAAGGTGCTGCTGACCTTCGACCCTGGGCTTGATTTAGATTCGCACATGTATCTCTCAAATGTACCTCACTGACCACAGCGAGGGGTTGGATGTGTACCGTGGTTGCGAATAGCGTCCCGCCCCTTCAAAGGTGGTTGAATGCCCCTAGCTTGAATGAATCGGTTGTGCTAGACACTGGGAGAGTGAGACTTCGAGCGAGTGGACATGCTGCGCTCGTTAACGTGCCTCCTCTGGCATCGGACGGAGAGAAACCTTCATACGCTGAGCACCTGCAGGAGATATTAAATTGGCATAGATTGGCCCCCAAAAGGTTTGAGAAACGGGTCGCGTGGAAAGCAGGTCGCAATCGTCAGTATGAGACTCCGTGTTTGAGTAGTCCCATGCAGCTGCGCAGGACTTCGCGGATCAGCTGTCTGAGAAGATGCTGGCACAAGACCGGCTAGGACTCTTTGAGCTGCAGTACCGGCGGGGCCCATGCGGACCCCGAGGCCTTCAGCTTCAAGCAATCCGAGGAAGCGTGCACCAGAAGAACTGGATGCCGTTCGTTGTTGGAGACCAGCTCTTCTTGGTTTTTACAGTCGCCGCCTGGCTCTGTATTTCCCTCTCCGTGTGACTGAGTATGCCGTGGATTTCGGATTTTCTCAGTCGAGGGTCGGTTGTGGCAGGAACCTATCTTTCCACCGCGCAGGCTAGGAGAGGCGAGAGCGGCAGGCCTTCAAGACTCAACAAAGCACACTTAAGAAACGCTCACAGACAAACGGCATGGAAGAGAAGCAGGCGTCCAAACGAAGGATTGGGCCCCACACTCAACAGAAAGGACTGAAGCACATCATGCGAGGAGCCTCTGCGCGTGATGCGTGTGGACACCACAACGGGTCGCTGCCTGGAGATTAGCCTAGTCGGACCCTCAGATCAGGCGTTGCGTCATCAAAGCCGACCACGTGTGAGATGACGAGGCAAAGACGCCAGCGCTGGTGGCTCTTCACAATGCCGAACGTGATGAGTTTCGCGGGCAACTGCATATGATTTCAGGTCACTGTCAGACCTTTTGTTGTAGATAGCGGATACGTAGAGTGGTTGGAGCATGCTGGGGAGATCATGCATATACGTTTAATTTTCGGATGTTGAGATGAGCACGGCCTGTTTGCATCCTCGCTTCTGCGCAATCCTCGAGCATCTGCGCCACCTAGTGATCTTAACATCAACCTGGGTTTTCCGAAGATTGTGACAGGAGTACACGGCAGTGTGAGCCTCCTCCTGCTATTCCCTTTTGTAATCGTTAGCAGCGAGAGCAGCATCAGCAGGAGAGACAGTAGCAGCATGAGGAGCCATCATGCACAACGCAGCAGGCTAGTCGTCGTCGCAGTCAGAAGCAGCAGTCGTAGTTGAAGTTGTAGATGTAGTTGTAGATGAAGGTTTGTGGTGTGCCAAGGCATGGAGGACCAGCTCTTGTGGCCTTGCCGCCAACGCTCGGCAGCGGTCTCCTGGGACTGGCTCGGGTTGCTCGGAACAGCTCAGTTCAACATTTCCCGACTTCAGCACTTATGTGGCCTTGAGTGTTGGAACCCTTGAAGAATACGGGTAGTCTGTCGCAGAACCCCAATCCTTCAGGTGCCATTCGGTTTCATTACAAGCACCCACACGTGTTTCGGAGCATTACGGTGGCCTGGACGCTTTGACGATCTATGCGAGGCGCAGGAACTATTACTGTCGTCGTCGTGACAACTTAGCCTCCTTCTCACCCACTGATTTCTGTCTTTTGCTTGCGCATTCTTTCTTTGCTTGGTCTTCTAGCGCCCAGTCTGTCTTTCTCTCAAACCTTTGTCGTGCGTTGGTTCTTGCTGTTGCTTTGTGTGGCTCTTCCTTTCGCTTGCCTTCCCAGACTCTCCCTTTCCTTCGGGTTCTCTTCCTTTCTTCATTTATTTCGTTCTTACGGTCGATCCTTTGGTCCAGTCTGTCCTCTCTTGTATCTTTCCTTAATTCTTTATTTATTTCTTTTGCTAAGGGTAGCGTTCCCTTTGAAAGCCGCATCCCGTGACCCATGTCATCGAAATTCACTGAATATGCGTTCGGGTGTTCAAAGTGTTCCATGGCTTAGTATCTGTGCCAAGAGGCCAGTCCCACTCGACACGCCAGGCTGCGCGACCTCCTTCCGGTGTCTTCCGGTCTGTCTCTGCACAATATGCCGTGGAAACTGAGGTGCAAGCTGGCAACTTGCTTTACACCCACTTCTTCTTCACCCTCGACGTTCCCGACGATCCGTCTGCATCAAATCCCTTTACCATCTCGCGAGCCTGGTGGCCCAGAGCACGCGCCTCTCAAACCGAGCCGCAACGCAAGAATGAACGCGCACACACAGACACACACACTCTGCGGATCTCTGCGGTATGATCGTACCCATACCTGGGTTAGCAAGCTAGAGTCATCTTCTCATCTCTTCATTTTCATCTTTTCGTTCATATCCGACTTGCACTCAGCTCAGACCTTCGGCTCAGACACTCCGGAAATCTTCATCACTTTGGCCACTATGGGAACAACAGCAGTCTTTGGGGTGCTTTGGGCAGGTACACAAGGGTGGTCAGCCATTGCTTCCCATCAGATTCCATAGCTTTGTTAAGCACGGTCTGGAATGACGCCGTGCCTCCCTGCTGTTTGACTTGTTTTATCCCCTAGCTTCAGGGTGGCGCACACACAGCTGCCCTTGTGAAGGGATAACACGCTTACCAGGTGTGCCTGTTCAAACATGAGCAACATGCACCCTACATGTTCCAGCATCTGCAAACCTCACTCATGACATGGAGTTGCAGAAACCTGCATGTGTTGTCTGGTTTTTGTATTACCTGGTTTTTGTGGTGCGTGCATGAGTGCGGCAGAATAGCGAGAGAGAGAGAGAGAGAGAGAGAGAGAGAGAGAGAGAGAGTAGCCATTTTGGCTCAAGCCGCGAGTGGTTCGAGGTTGCTGGGTGCCGCTCTGCCCCTAGCCGTCTTGCTCTCCTCGCTGATTGGGCAGCCCAGTAACCAAAACCCGGTGCGCCTGACCTTGCGCTCCGCCTTTTCTCTTTCTCTCTTCTCTCAGCCTAGCGCCATTGCTGCGGGGGGACATCGGCAAGTTTGCGCTCTTCCTCCTGCCCGCTCCTGACCGCGAGCTCGGTGTGCAACGCAGAGATCTTCGGGGTTTCTTCCCGCTGCACTATGTCCGAGCAAACTACGCCCATGGAGGTTCAGGCGAGAGAGTCGCCTCAGCGGAAGCGTGGGCCGCAGGACGAGAACATCAGCCTGGATGCAATTCGTGAAGTGGTACGTGGCGAGATCCAAGGAGCAGTTGCAGGCATGTCGGATAGAGTGGCAGCACTGGAGAGAAATCTTCAACAGCACAACGACAGGACCTTTCAAGCCGTAGAGACCCTCTCTGCAGGACAGGCAGACCAATCCCTGCGAATTGCGGAACTTGCTGCAGAGTCCGAGACGGTTGCAGGAAGGTTGACGCAGTTGGAAGGCAAAGTTCGCCAGATCCAGTCCACGGGGAGCACCCCGCCAACGACTGAAGGAGGGAGAATCCCTGCCTTGGTGATGGGGGGATGGGCCCCCGACACTCCCGCTGCGGAAGTCCTGCAGAAAGCAAACGAGATGGCCAGGGACCTCCAGTTGAAAATCAACATGACCGACGCCTTTGTTCCTGGAGTACGACGAGGTTTCGTTCTCATTCCGCTCTCGCAACAAGAAGGGGAGACTGAGGAAGGGATGCGACAGAGGGCACAGCTCTCCATTCGACGAGTCAATGGGGCCAACATCTCTTTGGGAACTAAGCCCGATGGCAACATGGCCAAACTTTGGCTGACCATTTCGCAACCACCAGAGAGACGACGCAGAGCAGCTCTGGCCGGAAAAGTCAAAAGGCTCATCATTGAGGCAGGTGGGCCGAGCACCTTGGCACGCATTGAACCAGAGTGGGCCACCGGCACAGTATGGTTCCGCAACAGCAAAATCAGTTCAGCTACCTCAGCAGGACCAAGGGGATCATCCCCTGCAGGATGTGGATGGATCGACGTCCCCCGCATTGCTGAACTTCTGGATGTTGATGCGGATCGCCTCCAACGCACATGGGAGCCGCTGCTGGCGGCACTTCGATGACTAGATTCTGACTTCATCGCGGCGGGGGATGTTCCCCCAGTGTATCACCCACAACGAAGTCCCGGGAGCCTTTCTTCCGCTGAAGAAGACTCTGGACGCCAATGCACTGACGCACGGTCTCAAGATGATGCTGTGCAACTTCATTTTGCAACCTGGAATTTAGGGGGTATGGCCCCCGGGAACATCCTGGACCTACTCGCTGGCTTCCAGGGGACTCCCCCTTTGGCGTGCCTACAAGTGGTGTTTCTCCAAGAGATATCCACGTCCGGTGGCCCGCATTTTGACTTCAACGCCACGTGGATGCTGCTGCATGGCAAACAAGAAGGTGAATGGAGAGGGTGCGGGGTTGCCTTTCTTAAGGTTTTGGGTCACCACGAATCTAGCCGCCTTTGTAAAGCTGCTTTTTGCACGATCCTTCGGGGGCATGACAGGAAAGCGGTTGGCCTGCTATCGGGGCATGTATCCCATCGCTTCAGCATTGCCCAAACTGCAGAGGCCCTTTCAGAATGGGGGAATTCCCCATGCATGCAGTGTCCCCGCGTTCTTCTAGGGCTTGATGCCAATGAAACCCTATTGCAGCCAGGAGGAGACCTTGGGTCCGTCACTCTTTCGTGCACGGGCAGGGGGGAGCAGATCCTCCAATGGACGATGGAATCAGAAGTCTACTTTCCACAACAGGCTATGGAAGTCCCTTCATATTTCCCATACAACCAGGAAATGTGCCCTCGCAGGTTGGACTATGTAGCGGCCAAAGGAATTCGGGTTTTAGATGCTTGCGTTGGTGCCTTCAGAGACAGAGCCAGATCGGATCATGAACCCATCTTTGCAGTCGCTTGCCTCCCACAGCACCCCCCCCCCCCAAGCGAGGTGTGGTGTGGTGTGCCAGAATGCTCAGAGGTGACTGCGAACAGATTCTGCATGACTCGCCGCCGGGCCCTGGGGACCTTCACCATCAAGTGTCTCGCGTTGCCAAAGCCATTACAGTGCCCGCAAGCCGATCCCACAAATTTCACGAGAGTGCCGCTTTGAAAGCTTTCCGTAGAGAGGTCCGGGGGATCCCCCCAGGTAAAGAGTGCAGGGAAGCCTGGAAGCGCGTAAGTAAGATGCTGCAACAGGAACGCCGTGTGTGGAAGCAGAGTATGATCCTTCGTGCCAGCTCTGCGGATTGGAACGCCCTCCGTTCCCTCAAAGACAAGCAAGTCAATACTAGCTGGGCAGCGAAACTACTAGACGATCCGTCCTGGGCTGAAAAGCTACAACAGCACATGTCGTCGATCTTTCACAAGGCGCCGATATCCCATACCCGCGAGGCCATGCAACCTCTCCTGCAGGAGGTTACACTCCTATGCAAACGCACCCCATGGAAGCCATTTACGGAGTCCGAGATGCGGATCACCATGGCCAAATGGCAGAACAACAAGGCGACAGGCCCTGATGGGATTGCACTGGAAGCGCTGAAAATAATGTTTGAGAACGAGGTCTGGAGGCCCAAAATTGCAAAGCTTCTTAACGACAGTCTCTACAAGGGGGCCTTGCCCCCCTGCGCTACCACAGGGGCATCTGTCCTTCTCCCTAAGTGCCTGCTCCCCGCGAACTGGTCCGACACGAGACCAATCACTCTGTCAAGCGCTGTCCTCAAATGGACTGCCCAGCTTCTTCTACATAGGGGGGTTCCCCTGTTGCAGGACTGTTGTCTCCACCAATGGGCAAGTAAGGGCAAGCAGGGTGTTGAGCTGATTTTGTCACTGAGGAAGATTGCCAGAGTTGCGCACGAGTGGAAGACTCCATTCTACATCGTTAAAATTGATATAGCCAAGGCCTTTGACTCCATCGCACAGCAGGCCCTAGGAGACTTGGTTGTGCGTAAGATCGCCAAACAGGGCGCCATGCCTTGGGAAGCACGCCTCTGGCTTAGTCTTTTGGAAGCGCGCGAACTGACCTTCCACGTCGACAAACAGCAAGTCGCCCTACAGCAATCCAATGGAGTTAGACAGGGGAGTCCCGACAGCCCTGTCCTTTTTGCAGCCAAAATCGGTGAAGTGCTTGATGCGACACTCGCGACTGTCAATGGGGGGAAACCCCCGCACACTGGCCGTCATCAAGCCCTGGAGCCCCCACCTCATTCCGGAGCCGCCTTCATGGATGACACATACATTTGGGGGGAGTCCCCAGAGTATGTCCAGCAGGTTCTAACAGAGCTTGAAACCAGGCTAGCCGAAATTGGCCTCATTATCAATGCCAAAAAGACCCAAGTCATTTCCAACACTGAAGATGACCCCGTGAGATTCTCCATAGGAGGCAAAGTTGTTGTCCCGGACGGCCCGAAACAGGTCATGACAATCCTAGGTGCCCCGGTCAGCATGTCGGGCGACGTCGCACCCATCGTGGCTGAAATGCAAGGACGCGCTCGCAGGGCTTTCCATAAGCACAAAAAGGTCCTTTGCTCCCGTGCCCCTCTTAAGGATCCTTAACCTCCACCAAACCCTGATCAGAGGTGCAGCCCTCTGGGGATGCCCAGCATGGCCCGTCAACGCCTCACTCCTCCAGGCGGCTGACAGCACGCAATTGTTGCAAGTACGGTGTATGATTTCGGGGAAGCGTCCCCCAGGCGAAGCATGGCAGGACTGGAACAAGCGCACCATGAGGCGCGCGAGAGCCCTCCTTCATCACCACAAATTCACTAGGTGGTCAACACACTCCCTCCAACTTCAGTGGAATCTCTGGGGGCATGTTGGCCGTGCGTCGTTCTCGCCGACTTTTCACCTCATGAGATGGAGAGATCTAACGTGGTGGCGGGACCAGCAATCACTACGACCGGGGGCTTACCCCCTTGGTGTGCGCCACATTGGCCACCATAACCCAGACCGCGATCCTGAGCGCCAAATACAGGTCAAGGGCTATCACTTCCCCCCGGGAGCCTACAGGTCAAGGGCTATCACTTCCCCCCGGGAGCCGAGTACAGGGGTGCTCATCCTGTGGTCGGGGAACCTGTGATAAATGACTGCCCCGCAGGAACCATCGCAGCTTCTCGCCAGTACCCTTTGTTGCTAGTGCACCTCCTTTAGGACTTCGGTTTACCTCCTCAGGGCTTTTTGGTTGCATCGTTGCATTCCCCAGCTGTCAGCTTTTGCATCCTGCCAGATGATCCAGGTGTGCATGCACGGAGCTGTCCTGCACAGCAATCGGCTCAGCCCCTCCCGGGGGATGACGGACCCCGTAGAAGACATCGCTTGCCATGGTCCCCACGACCTGCATGAGGCGTGCCTTGCAGCGGCAGAAGCATTGGGTGTCACATGCGATGCAATGGGGGTCCGACTGGGCCTTTTTGTCCGAGTGGGATGTGGCATGCATGATTGTACAAAACAGCTGCCCAACACCACCGCGCTCTTCACCTCCCTGCTGCGCCAAGAATTCCCGGGAAGTCCTTTTCTGACTGCAGGCTTACTTTTCGACCCCAGGTTCGAACCCCACAGAGACCTGCAAAACGAATGGATCCCCAACTTGATCGTTGAGCTTAAGTCGAGCAAAGGAGGAGGCACATGGGTGGAGAGCCATGCTGGTGATGTAGCAGTTGAGCTCTCTTCAGGAACCTTGCGCTGGGGAACGGTCCTCACAGGATCGTACAAGCTGTCAGCCTGCTCGGTTTTACACTGCAGCATACCGGGGGCTTCCCACAGGATTGTCCTAGTTGCCTGGACTACGGCGGGATGGAGAGCAGCTCCAGCACACCTCCTGCACGAACTCCGCACATTGGGCTTCGTCGTGCCAACTGAGAGCCAATGCGCAAGAGCCAAGCTCAGTCTGTACACGCGAACATCCCTCGTTCAGCGCACCCTGCCTTTCAAGCCTGGACGCTCCAGCTCGTGCGACACAAGTTTAACGTGGCCCGCGGGAAAACTACGCGGGAAATCCGGCACTACCTACCGCCCGGAAGACCTCGAGTCGGACAGTGATGTCGAACATGAAGAATGAAGGCAGGACTCACCTCCCGCTTTGCTGGACTGCGTGAAATATGCATGCCAGCTACAGAGACCACTGTTTCTCTGGGAGAAACCCAGATGATGTCAAAGAAGCCACGCAGCACAGAAAATGCTTGATGTACTCCAGTGCAGCCAGTGCAGCCCCTACTGCCCCATCAGTGTTCTTCCGCACCTAACCTTGCATCAGTTCGATTTTTGCGTGATCTATCCCAGTGCAACCAATGCAGCCCCCAGCCCTCCTTAAGAGTTTTTTATTTCTTTCAGCAATTGCAGTCTTGGCTTCCCCAACGTCCTACGGCACAGTATGACCCGCACCACGCCAGGCGGCTCGCTGCCAGCTTTTCATAAGGTTTAGGCCCCCCCTCGCCCGGTAGCTGCAGCCCCCAAGCACTTCGCTGAGGCCTCTGGGCGTGCGTTGCAGGCAGGTTGCAGACAAGCTGGTCCCGTGCGCAGTCGAGGCTTACAGACTTGTCGAGCATAACGGACATTGAACAACACACTCGCACGTCATGAAGGCAAGAATCTCCGTCATGCAAGCAAGCCTTTCCCTGCTGTCCAGTGCTTTCGGGCTAGGTGCTAGGGATTTTTGGTTGTTGTCCCGTTCGTCCTGCTTGCCCTAGAGTAGCGCGTGCCCTGTGGAAACCATGGCGTCACAGACCAGGGGAAAATGCCCTGCCTGCAGTCATCGTCGCCCAGGAAGAGCAGTGGTCCTATTGTTAGCCATCGCAGGGAGCGGGTTCACCTGGTTGGGGTCATCGATGCCCCAGTCAACCCCTGCAGATCCCTCAGTCTCGGACGATGAGTCCGAACCTCCCCTTGCACCACCGGAGGACCAGTCTTGGACGGAACCCACACCAACGCTCGCAGCCCCGGATGAAGTGGCAGACTTTCCGGTGCACTATGTTGAGGAGAACCCTCTTCTTCACGAACCAGGACCCAGCGATCGACCCTCCAAGCCACGACAAGGCGCCAACGCGCCTCAGCAGGGTACAGCCCCTACGTCGATGTCGGTGAGTTCCTCCTCGACGCCACCATCGGGATCGCAACGAGATCCTCGCGAGCCCCCTGGTGCGCATGCATTACATGTCCCTGCACAAGTTCAACTACAAGGTCCGGAACAGATCCAAGTGGAACAACTGGCTGACCGACTTCGACAACCACAACCAATACATACCACAGCGTACATGCCATGGTCAGCCTGGGACGACGATGAAGAGGATGCCCAACAAGCCACTGATCCAACGAGTGCAAGTTCCACGGGCGTCTACGATCACGGAGCTCACATGGCCGCCGCAAGACCCGCGCAGCCGTTCGGGCCATCCACAGTGAGATTTGGCTTCGCAGCGACCTATGATCCCAGATCAGATCCATGGCACGAAGAAGGAGTTTTACAAGACGACGAACTACGAGCAGGAGGCTTACCACCCCGGCAACGTACTCTACAACCACAAGACCGCCAACAACAACAACAACCGCTGGCCCAACAACAATACAACAGGGGCCACCCTCCGCCAAAGCAACCTCCGCCACGACCTCCTCAGTTTCAGCATCAACTACCACCGGACCCCATCCAACATGGCAACATGGCATCACCCGCTATGGATGAGTGGGCAACCTTAGCAAGATCACTGGCCAACGATGGACCCCTTCTTCCTCCAGCTCAATGGTCCCATAACCAGGCAGCGGGTCCACAAGCTCATGCAGCACAACCCGAACCAATATCAGGACAACAAGGGGAGACTTCCCCCACTGACTACTCTACTCCGGCCGAGGTATTGGCGACTCACCAAGGAACGTCCGAGGTTGAGACATCTCAGCCAGCCCAAGAAGCTAACGCGCCCCCACTACCTCATGCACTACTCCGACAAGATCAACCACAGACAACGGAAACGGATGCCCCAACATGCGTGGGACCCAGCCCATCTGGGGGATCTACGGAACCACTTGCGCAACCAGAGCCGGAATATGCTCCTCCAGAACGACCCTCTACAGTACATTGCCCACCAGAAGACGTCAGCCCAGCAGCGACAGCTTCAGCGACAGCTTCCGCGACAGCAACTATGGCCACCGCCACGGACGAGAGTGAGTCTACCTACGCCAGGGACGAGGAGGACGAGTGGATCGAAATCCTGGAAGATACTGCTGGGGAGATGGAGGCTCTCAACTTGGAGCCCACTACAGCAGAGACCGATGCCACGGATGACGCGGACTGGATAAGTGATGTCAGTGACACTGAGGACGAATCGGATGTCCCCGACCCTGGTCAGCAACAGAACGAGCCACAGGCAAGCGGGGGAAACCCCAAGAAGCGACCAGCTGGTCATGGAAGCCAAAGGGTGAAGAACAAAGCCCGCAAATCTGATGTCAAGAAAAGGTGGCAAGAAGCTGGTTTTGACCCCAAACCCAGTTGGCTCACATGGCGTGCTGCTCTGGAATGGCTGAAACGGGGAGAACAACCCCCCCGCAAACGACCGCTCGCCACAGCGGACGATCGCGCCAAGTTCGCCGCCCTGTTGCAGGCACACAACAACTATGTCCGAGACGAGCAGGGGAGAGTTATCCCCACATCGGGTCCATCGACATCGGCATCCTCATCTTCCTCCTCCCGCCCGCCATTGCCACATCAACCACGAGAACAACAACAACCGAGCCGTCTACAGCCAGAACAACCACCGGGTGCATCTTCCCGGCCAGACTACGAAGGGGATGTTCCCCTGGAACCTGGCACAGCATCAAATGATGCAGAAGCAGCCGACCCTCCACCTCGACCACCTCTCCAAGCCCGAGACGATGACCAACACGGAGGCGACAAAGCGGAGAACCAAGCACGACATGATCACCAGCAACGACAGAAGGACAATCCTTACCTACAACCATTGCCTCGGCGAGAACAACCACTACCTGAACCAAATCGTCAACCACCTCCACCTCAGCGTCAGTCACTACAACAAACCCTCAGTCAGCATGTACTACCTGGAGATGATCAACAGCGGCCACATCGAGTATCTTTTCAGCTACCGGATGACCATCGAGAACAACCGCCGAAGCCAACAAGGAAGGAGAACGTCCTCCGGAAACTGACAAACAGCACTACGATTCAACTCCGCTTCGACGGCGTCCACAACCACCCAGTACATGTGGTGGATAACAGACCGGAGCATATCCGCCAATCAGGGGGAAACCCCACTACGCGAGCAGCTGGAGACCCCCAACAGGCGGAGGATGAGGACGATGTCCTTTTTGTCCAACCACAACACTTGACGATGCCATCCTCCTCCTCGAGCTCCTCGACACCCGCCTCAAGTACGCCAACACAGCTCGATATTGCAGACATCGAAGCCCAAGCAGAGGAAGCAATACAAGAGGGGAGAGCCCCTGCATGGTCTATTGAAGACCACACAGCGAGTATGAGATCGTCGATTCGCGTGGGCGAGGTTAGCTTCGACTTATCATGGATGCAGGGAGCAGGACCGCCAACGCTGCCCCCCACGATCCCTATCGCACCAAATGTGATATTCAGTGCACGCGGGACAGCAGCAGGCTCATGGCGGGGGATCCTTTGGACCCCCAAGGCCAACAAGTGGTGCGTCACCTGCCGAGGACGCGACACGAACCCACCATGGTTGCGTACAAGACTCTCAGTACACCGTGGAGATCAGGGCCAACTCTTCAACCAGGGGTGACCCTGACTTTACAACCGGTGGGAGACTGGATTGGTACTACTCGCTTTGAGTTGAGCTTCGCCAGAACGCCAAGGTTTTGGCTAGTTACAGTCGAAGCAACTCCAACCGGTGCCCCGAGCCCAGGGGAACTTCCTCTGCAGCCTGGAGAAGAATTCCTGCTCGAATGGCAAGGTGTTCAACGCGAATGGGTTCGACGTCCACGCTTCGAGGGGGACATTGCCAGGCTAGGGGGCTATTCTATTATACCCCCTCAGCAACCTCCGAGACCGCCGACGCCTCCACAGAGACCGGGACATTTGTCTCGAGAACAGCCGCGCGATCGACCCCAAACGGAGGCCAGAAGCAGCGCCAGGGGGGAAGCACAACCCCAGCAAAATCGATCGCAACCAGCGCAGCCAAGCCGCGGCCAACAGCGACCTCTGGGACAAGAACTCCCAAAACCACGACCTCCACTGCCTCCACAGCCTACGGGCTCAGGATCGGAGTCGGAGACAAGCTGGCCGAGCGAGGACCCCGAAGATAGCCACACAGTTGAAGCCCTACAGAGGGGGGCGGACCCCCCTGCCGGGCCAACAACGACATCTACTACATCGACCCATGCCGACGGAGACGAAGCAGAACTCATGCAGCGGGGACCCAGACCCTCACCCAGACCGCCACAAACACCCGCCACAGAAGCCGACAACAACCCTGACAACGCCGTCATCGACCTCGAGATTCAAGATGATCCAGGCCGCTCGTGGATACCAGAAGCACCACCGCAGACCTTTGAGGAACTATTGCAAGCTTTGACCAAGGTCGTACACAACTTGCTGCAAGCGTCCTTTGCCCAACCCAGCGAGGCAGTAACGAGCCTTGCGTACCGAGCTTGCAGCTACCTCACCCAGATGCAGGCTCTCTTCTACCAGCAGAACCCGCAGGGGGAAACCCCACAAAGGAATGCAGCACAGGGAACTGATCCCACTGCGATAGTCTTCGCCCTTGATAACCCGCTGATCGAGGTCGAGGCCACGTTGGCCCACATGGCGCAGAACCACGGCGACTTTCCCCGAAGACACCTCTACCACGAGATCGCCAGGGTGGAGCAGCTACTCAAGGAGGCCAAGCAGGTCCTGGTTACCTGGGGAAGAGACCCAGATGCCCCCGGTGCACATGAAGGCACAGCCAGTATTCGAAATGCACTCGATGCGCTAGACTGGAGCCATCTGGCAGTGGAAGAAGGAAGTATAGTGCAAATAGGGGAGACCCTTCAGCAAGCGCTGGGCGCTGTACAGCGATGCAGAGGATACATGGAGACGTTGATGAAGTGGTTGCAAGCGAAATTTGAAGACACCAGTGGCAGCCCAGTAAAAAAGCGAAGGATGGGAGATGGCAATGAGCGGGCCTCGGGGAGCAATCAAAGCCCCGTCTTTGACCTCCCACATACCCAACACCATGACGCGACAGCTCCTGTACGGCATCCTCCTGAACCCCATCCTCGCCAAGGTGTTCCTGCAGGGCAAGATTCAGGAGTACCTCAAGCAAGTGGAGCTTCGATAGCAAGGGAGGCAACCCCCTACGCCATTCTTCGAGCACAAGAAATCCTGAGGGAAGCCATGCCCTTTGCCGAGCAAGAGCTGGCCCACTTCCTGGCGGAGGCCCACGCACACCTTGCAGGATGGACGCAATCTTTGTGGGGACACCCAGTTCGACTAGTACCTGCACCAGACCACAGGGGCTGTGAAGCCACTCAGACGCAGCTAGAGCAAAGTGGGGACGTTACCCCAATGAGCCAAGCGGACACAGTCATCTGCCAACCTGTATTGCCACGGGGAAGAACCCCAACCACGACAATGCGGAGAACAAGAGCTCCATCACACCGAAGACGACGGCTACAAGCGGCGCTTGCTGATACCAGCGAGAGCGACGAGGGCGAAGATGATGAGAGCTGAGTTGAAAGTGAGGGGAAAAACCCCGTTAGAGTGATCAGGGGAAGGGCAGTCTGCAAGGCACCTCTTCGGTTTTCAGGTTGGCTTGTCTTCAGAAGGTTCGGCGCAGGGTGTTTTTCGGGGTTCGATGTGCTTGAGTGCTACATAGGGGCCCTTCCCCCTCTCTTTGGGACTGCTGGGTTTGTTTGGCTCTTCCCAGGCCTGTTTGTCACCCGTTTCATAGCTGGCAGGGCGCAGGGGACCTAGATCGTTAACGCAGGAAGAGCCATGTAGTCATCAACCATGGCAGTTTCCTTCCCGCTCCGATGGATGTTGCCACTTACTCGTTTTTCATTTGGTTATGCTTCGCTGATGAGTCGCAGGGAACCGGAGGGAAGAACTTCCGCTGCCTTGAAACTTCGAAAGGGGACTGCAACCTAAAGGATCCTCGTGGGTTGAGCCTACTCGTTATGGACTGTTTTGGCGGTTTGACCGGATTGCAGTTTGCCTGAGTGGAGTTTGTCGCTTTGAGCCCGAAAAGGCAAAAATTGCCTTGGTGGGGCCAGCCAGTTCCCGAAACGCCCGCTGCAACAGTCAGGGGCGCCAACAGGCGCGCGGGCTAGGGGGGCAACCCTCTAGTCCATACCCCTGGGGAAAGAAAGAGAGAGAGAGAGAGAGAGAGAGACAGGTCTAGTCACAAGACTGCGGGCTTGTGGTTCCCTTGTTGCTGGTACTTCCAAGTGACTAGGCCGAGATGGACAGACTTGGGGGATATCCCAACATAATGACGACACACAGGCAATCCACGGCCTTGTTTTTGGAATGTCACGATACTTCCAGCCTGCTAGTTTACTTGCTGTTCAGTCTGATCGCCGATTGCCTTCGTCGCGCAAGCATGTATTCTCACCATTGGCCCCGTAACATACGGGGGCGCTGACGCGCGCGATCGAGGGGCAACCCTCGGTCGTAGCCCTGGCGAAAGAAAGAGAGAGAGAGAAGGGGCAACCCTCGTCCGTAGCCCTGGCGAAAGAAAAGCAGGGGCAAGCAAGCAAGCAAGAAGGGTGACATGAAGGGGTGATGAACACAAGTGCAAAAACGACTGGAGATGTGCGCACCAGGTCGTCGTGGTGCATGCATGAGTGAGGGAGGTGTTTACGGAGACAGGACGGTGAAATGTGAGGGTGATGAGCACGCACGCTAAGAGTATACTGCTCTCCCTGTATGCATCTTCTTCTTTGTTTTGATATGCGAATATGGGAGTTC
>CAJNJA010029098.1:229-11159 GCA_905231915.1 Symbiodinium necroappetens
GTTTAGGGTTTAGGGTCCTACTGTTGATGGTATAAATCCTGCACTACCTTAAGGACCCCAAACTGTGGGAAGTATGGTATAGTCCTTATTCTGGGTATTGCAGGATTTATACCATCAACCGTAGGGAGGTAGGGCCCAGAGATTTGAGATGGGGCTTAGGTCACGTTAGGGTTTAGGGTTTAGGGGTTTAGGGTTTGGGGTTTAGGGTTTAGGGGTCTAGGGTTTAGGCTTTAGGGTTTAGGGTTTAGTGGTTTAGGGGTTTCGGGGTTAGGGTTTTGATGTAGCCCTGATAGAGAACCTCGCTGCAGGACTTGTCATATGAATCTTAATATTTAAGGCTCCAAAAGAAAAGGAGTTTATGAATCAGGGATCTACATTAGAGTTCAGGGCCCAATGCCACAAACCCAAGTTGTAGAACCCTTACGGGAACCCACTTAAACTCTAAACCCTGAATCCTGACCCTCCACCCCCACAATTCACAAGGAACCCCAAAACCCACAACCCAAAAACCTAAACCCTAATCCCTAAACCCCCTTTAAGAAAGCGTGCCAAGGCAGACCCTCCAATGCCGTGGTCGATGGAAGAGCCGAGGACGGTGAGCACCGGAGCCATCTTACCGGCTACCTGAGCCAGACATTGGGTTTAGGGTTTAGGGGTTTAGGGCTTCAGAGTAGCTTTGGTTAAAGGAAACTACACGTGGAGAGCTTATAACTTAGCAGTAATCGAAAATTTAACCTTTTATTTCCTGGGCTACCTGAGCCAGACTTTGGGTTTAGGGTTCAGTCAGAGTTTAGAGGAATTTAGGGTTTAGATGGCTTTAGGGTTCAGGGGTCTAGGGTTTAGGGGGTTTAGGGTTTAGGGTTAAAGGAAACTACAGGTGGGGAGTTTAGGGTATATAAGGCTTCTATAAGGCTTCTATCAGGTATATAGACCTTCTAGAAGGCTCCCATAACGGCAACTACCCACCTGAAAATGTCCTAGATTAAAGGCGTACGCCGTGAGATGGAAACGCCCGGCTCCAAGCCCAGAACCCAAACCCTGGGGTTCTGGTTGAGGGTTTAGGGGTCTATAGGGTTTAGGGTTTAGGGGTCTATAGGGTTTAGGGTTTAGGGGTCTTAGGGTTTAGGGTTTAGGGGTCTGTAGGGTTTAGGGTTTAGGGGTCTATAGGGTTTAGGATTTAGGCGTTTAGGGGTCTATAGGGTTTAGGATTTAGGGGTTTAGGGTGTTTAGGGGTTTAGGCTATTTGGGGGTTTAGGTGTTGGGGGATTTAGGGGTTTAGGATTTAGGGGTTTAGGATTTAAGAGGGGTTGTACTAAGAGGCGACTATAAAGGAATCACATGACTCTTCATCCAGGCTTCTGTGCAAAACCCCAAGCTTAAACCACAGACCCAAGGATTCGAGACTCCGACAGCTCTTAGCCAAGAAAGATAGGGCTTCAGGGCTTGAGTTTTGGAAAGGGGGGGCCTTCATAATTTAGGATCATGTCGATTCATGAAGGGATGCACCTTCGGTCACCTTAACCCTAAACCTCACACCGGGTAAACCCTAAACCTTAAACCCTAAACCCCTAAACCCCTAACCCCCTAAACCCTAACCCCTATACCCACAACCCAAAACCCAAAGCCCAAAACCCCTAACCTCCTAAACCCTAAACCCTAAACGCCTAAGACCCTAAACCCCTACACCCCAAGATCTCTGGGTGAAGAACCATCCCGGCGCTGCGGCTCTCGAAGCGGACCAACGTCGCCTGTTTGGGAGATTAGGGGGACCCTTGGGGATATAGACCCTCTCAATGAGGGATGGGAGTTAGGATTAGGGTTTGTTGGGTTTAGGGTTTAGGGTTTTTTGGGTTTAAGCTTTAGGGTTTTTTGGGTTTAGGGTTTAGGGTTTCTTGGTTTAGGGCTTAAGGGCTGTTTGGCTTAGGGCTTTGGGGTCCCTAAACCCTTGGGGATATAGACCCTCTCAGTAACGTCCCGTTGAAGAGAGCCATAGGTAGGGTTAAGAAGGGTCCCTTTTAAGGGGTCTCCCTAATGCTACCTAAACCTTAAACCCCATACCCTAAACCCCAAACCCTAAACCCTAAACCCCTAGAGCCCCTAGAGCCCCTAAACCCCGACCCCTAGGCCATATGCCACCACAGGGGCTTTCACGTTGGTTTGAACATACCTTGAAGGCTACTAGAACTCAGGTCTCCCTTTAAGCTCTGATCCTTTTTTAAGGTTTAGGGTTTAAGGTTTTAGGGTTTTAGGGTTTGATTCATTCTGTGTTCACAGTTATGTTTTATGAGGCTTTTAGTATCAGGGCCTCATAGTACTCTCTAGTGTGTTATAAGGGGTTTTGATGTGGTCTTCTTCATATGGGTCTTGTAATGTGGTGTTTCAGAGTTTTGTAGTCTCTTACAGGTTTTGCAACGCTTTTTTAGAGGTTTTATAGGCTCGATCGAACGTATCGGACATATGATTGCCGGAATGGGATGACTTAGTAATTCCCAATTCTCCTGGGTACTCCCGAAGGTCCCAAAACATGATTCACTCGTACCGCCGGCTCCCTGAACTACCCTCCCTGAAGAGCTTTTCTAATACACCTACTGAAAGGCTCATGGGACTTAGCAAGCAAGGCTATAAAACAAGGTTAAGAATTAGGATGACCTTATACTTTAAGGCACTTATATTCACCAAAAGGAGCCCTGCTTGCTAAGTCCCTTGAGCCTTTCAGTAATCTAGAGACCCCGGATTTGTCCTTTCGAAGTGCAGGCTCGGGTTTGTGTATTTGAGGATGTCTTTCCGGGTTGTTGTTTGGGATTTGGTTCAGCTTTAGGGCTTGAGGTTTAGGGTTTAGGGTTTAAGGTTTAGGGCTTGAGGCTTAGGGTTTAGGGATTCGGGTTTAGGGCTTAAGGTTTAGGGCTTAAGGTGTAGGGTTTAGGGTTTAGGGCTTAAGGCTGAAGGTCCGTTTTGTAGTGGAAGTCGTGCATTTCTAGGTCTAGGGCGGATTGGCTGACGGATGAGAGGCCCTAAACCCTAAACCCTCAGAGGGCTCAGAATGGTTTAGGGGTTTAGGGTTTAGGGGTTAGGGATTAGGGTTTAGGGGTTTAGGGTTTAGGGGTTCAGAACCCCAAGCCACCAAAACCTAAAAAGGAGCAATGAACGGTTGCGCTGACTGCTCTGAGAACACACAGAGCCGCTATTGCCCCTTCATTAATCAAGGGTTATACCTTAAATCACAATGTGAGGCCCCTTACAATTTTAGGTGGATGCCTTTATTGAGCTTACTATGTGCCGCGCAAACTTTCGCGACGAATGCCGCTCGCTGGGTCAAGCTGTCGCCGCCGTAGATTTCCATGACTGAAGCGACTGCGCCAGAGCCCGTGCATGCCACAAGCCAACCAGCTGACCGCCTGTTCAGCCGGCGACCCATCTTCGACGTCCGACATGTTACAGAATCTCCAGCTTCGTCTGTGCCCACGTCAGGAAAGCCACGTTGCTTCTTGTATGCCTGGGGAATAGACGTAGATCTCACGGCACAAGGCAGATCTCGCCTCGCAGGCCGAAGCACTATTCGTCCTGCCGCCTGTGCTCGCATGAACTGCTTCGCATCTGTTGCCAGGCAAGCACACTTTCGCACCTCCACATCCTCTGCCTCAGCGCTTTTGGAGCGAACCCGTTGGCGAGGAGGAGCAGCTAGATGTTGAGAACAGAAGATGCCTCCTTAAACTGGAGTTTCTGTGCAGTCCTGCAAGTACAGTAGGTTGGTACGTCCGAGCGTCTTGGTCCCCAGGAGCATATATGATCTTATTTAGGGGCATTGGGCTCTCTGGTAGGCTGCCAGGTTGAGAGAACCTGTTAGAGGCCCTGCATGTTGAACGCTTTTTGGAACGATGGCAGAATCCGGAGACAGGATCCTGAACACCGAGGCCGTAGGCGTAAGGGTTAACGGTTGAGCGCTTTAGGCTTGGGGGGGTTTAGGTTGAAGGGTTTAGGGTTATAGGGTTTAGGGTTTAGGGGTTTAGGGGTTTTAAGGTTTAGGGTTTAGCGCTTAGGGTTAAGATTGGTTAAGGGTGTAGGGGTTTAGGGTTTAGCATTTAGGGTTAAGACGGGTTAAGGGTTTAAGGGGTTTGGGGTTTAGGGCTTAGGGTTAAGATGGGTTAAGGGTTTAGTGGTTTAGGGTCTCGGAGTATAGGGTTGGGGGTCAAAGGTTGAAGGTGGGATTAATTAGGCCTTCTTTCGGGTTTAGAAGCCCTGCGACGACCAGGCTCCTCAGCCCTGCTAAACCTTCATATAGTCTAAGGTTGAAACCATGGGCCCCTAGTATGGGCCCTTAACCCTGGGATCCTATATGTACCGTTAAGGATCCCTAGAAAGACTTAAGGGTCCATATTAGGGGCCCATACTTCTAACCTTAGATATAGACCCTTGGCCAGTAAACCTCTGACAAGGACGTCAGTTGGGATCCGAAAAAAATCTTCATCTTGAAACCTTTTCTTAGTGGGTTCATGAGTCAAGGCCTGCAAAAAAAACCCTGAATCCACCTAAAACCACCGAAAGCCCTAAACCAACAAAAACCCTAGCGGTTTAGGGGTTTAAGGTTTAGGCTTCCTTCAAGGGTTTTTTCGAAGGTTCTATCAACCTAAACCGTCGTCCCGGAACCCCCAAGGAGAAGCCTCGGCTTTCCTGGAGCCCAAGTTGTAGAAGAGATGGACCTCACTGGCCTCAGGTGGCATGTGTTTCAGCCTTCGCGCCTTCGAGTTCCAATTCCCTAAACCCTGCTCTACTAAACCCCAAAACCACTAAACCCAAAACCCTAAACCCTATACTAAACCCCTAAGAAATAAACCCCTAAAGCACTAAACCCTAAACCCTATACTAAACCCCTAAACCACTTAACCCTGAACCATAAACCCCATACTAAACCCCTAAAAGACCCTAAACCCCTAAACCCCGAAACCCCTAAAAACCCTAAACCCCTAAACCCTATACTAAACCCCTAAACCTAAACCCTTTACTAAACCCCTAGACCCCTACACAATGAACCCTTTACTAAACCCCTAAGCCCCTAAACTCCAAAACCGGGGTCTGGGAGGATTTCTGACTCGGCAAGCTCCTCCAAGCTATGACGACCTCGGCATCCCTACTTTCGAGTACAGGTTTAGGGTTTAGGTTTGGGGGTTTAGGGTTCAGGGGTTTAGGGGTTTAGGGGTTTAGGGTGTTTATGGTGTTTAGGATTTAGGGGTCCAGGGTTTAGGATTTAGGGGTTTAGGGTGTTTAGGGGTTTAGGGTTTCACTTTTTTTATCATGTCGAGAGGTAGCGAAAACTCCAGGAGCTCAGCAAGTACAATGTTGGCAATGGCGAGCCCGGGACTCTAGCTACCTACAGTTCTTATGTTGTACCTACTAATTGAGGGGTCATGGCTGCTAAACTGTAGGTAAAGAGAGTTGCAGGAGATTTTTGACCACATCTGTGGCAGCAAGGTGTCCAACCTGGCGACTAAGAGCAGGGTCTCCGTGGCGACTCGGGTCGTGCCGAAGCCTTAGGTACAGGAGCAGGGCCGAACGGAATCAGCCGTGAGCGGCCGACCGGGTTTCTGCCCTGCCGGGGCCTGCCGACCGGGTTTCTAAAATCACGGGGCCTGCCCACGGGATTTCTTGGATTTCGCGGCCTGCGTCGGAGCCTTCTGCCAGGGCTATGGTATACGCGGCTTGAGCGGCGGTATTGTGATAATCCGCCCACTCCTGAGCAGAGAAGCCACCTGACTCCCAGCAGTCTTCAGCTGAGAGTAGCTTTGGCGGAGAGGGCTTTGGGTAGCCCTCACAGAGAATGGTGCGCGCAGTCAATGTCAGCAGTTCCGAAAAAAATATACTACATTATTAATTAGGGTTCTGTATTAAATATCTAGGGAAATTCAGAATTATCCCGGATCGATATCTAGTAGATCCTCAACCCGAAAACCCAACAGAATCTCCGTCCGCAGCACACCGCATGGTGGCTTACTTCAGGGCTCAAGGGACTTTGGAACTAGGTTATAAGTAAAACTAGGATAAACCCACCTATAGGACCTATAACCCCCAAGAGCACCCCTGCGTACTAAGTGTCTGGGTTTGGGCTTAGGCTGTTATCTGTGAGGGCATAGGTTTGGATTTATGTGGTTTAGGGCTTTGTTAAGGTTTCAGATTTAGGATCCCCAGTACGTAACCTAGGAATGAAACCGGCTTCCTTTTCGGGTATTGGACAGTGTTATACGGAACCTAAGACCACAAAAAGGAGAAACAAAAGAACACACACACACACACACGCGCGCCCACCTGCGCACACACACACACACCACTGATAAGAAAAAACCGAGCTTTCGGGTGTGGGGCGATCTGAGGTTTGAAGGTTCAAGGTGCAGTTTAGGGTTTAGAGTTTAGAGGGCGGACCATCATACTCGGAAGGAAGATTGGTTGAATCGATCGGGGCCCTACTTACTATAGCCTAAACCCATAGGCCTCTAAGTAGTTCCTTTTGGGATTACCTTATAGGATTCTAAATATAAACCATAAAAAGGAATTACTTAGGGGCCTATGGGAAGCCTCACAGAACAATTCCCTGACCCTAAACCCTAAAACCCTAAACCCCTAAACCCTAAACCCTAAACCCCTAAACCCTGACCCCAAAATTCCTCAATCGAAGCGGCTCAAGCTTTGCAGAAGCCAGACCGACACTTAGAGGTAGTGTGGTGCAGAGTAGAGACAAGCTATAGCAGCGGTTTAGGGTTTAGGATTCAGGCTGTAGGGTTTAGGGTTTAGGGTTTAGTGTTTAGGGTTCAGGCTTTAGGGTTTAGGGTGTACGGTTTAGTATTTAGGGTTTAGGGTTCAGGCTTTAGGATTTAGGGTTTAGGGTAGAACCACAGCCTCAACGCAAAACGCTTCGGTGGGGGATCTGCTGCTGAGGCTGCAGCAATCACAGAGCCCAAACCCTGAACCCCTAAACCCTTGTGACCCTAACCTGCGAAACCCATGAAGCCCTAAGCGCCCCAACCCTAAACCCTAAATCCGTAAACCCTTCACCAGAGAAAGTAGGCTCTTACGGCTCTTCCAACTACGTGACTACAGATGGTTCCGAAGTGAAGGTCCAACTCACGACCCACCTAAATTAAACAGTGCTCCTTGTACTGTCGTCGACTACTTGGAGGGTCGGGGGACTCAGTAACAAGTTATTTTATAGACTTATAAGTATCATAACCCCAATTAGGATCCCTTTTAGGGTACTCATAACTCTACTTATTACCTACTTACTAAGTCCTCCGACCCCCTAAACCCTAAACCCTAAGACCCTTATAGATCCCTTTAAGGATCCCTTTAAGGAGCCCTACTTACTAAGTCCCCCGTCCCTCCAAGTAAGGGCCTTAGCTATCAGAGAAGAGTTTGAGGGTATATGATAGTCTTTTCCTCTTAAGGAGCCGAAGGGGTAGGGTTTAGGGTTTAGGGTTTAGAGTTTAGAGTTTAGGGTCCTCTAAAGAGGTAGCATAGGCAACTGCTCCAGCCCTACATTGAGGGATCCTTGACCCCGAGCCAGCGATCTGGCATACTGGAGGCCCTATGAAGCTTGCGCCTGAACATACCGAACACCCAAAACCCTAAACCCCAAATCCCCAAATCCCTAAACCCCTAAACCCCTAACTATGCTACACCCCTAAACCCCTAAACCCCCAGACCCTAGACTCCTAACGCCCCCACAGCAAAAAAAAAAAAAGAATTTCATGTAGGTCTGCGGCCCCCTTCTCCGGCGTCACATCTACCGCCCGCTGAACCTTCGGCCGCCAAGCTTGCAATGGAAACTATATATCTTGAACCCAAATACTATTTTATAAAACCGTTATAAGGAACCCCCAAAATAGTGTAGGTAATTATTAACGCCCCAATAATACTGGGCTGACTTCTGAACCCCTCCTAAAAGTTAAACTTTTAGCCTACTTAAGTTCATATGTAAACCCCAAGAAGATATCTTGAGCCCAAATAACCTACTTTCTTAAGGACTTTTACAAAGAAATCAGAAAAAGGAGCCTGACAAAGGTGGGTTGTTTAGGGTCCAGGTATATCTTGAACCCAAAGGACCCACAGCTTCAGGGATCCTCAATGTGCAACCCATACCTTAAGGACGAAAGAACCCTCAAAGGGTTTCGGGTTCATATGCCATATAGGGTGTCATAGTATCAGGGTATAGGCTCCCTACTGATAGGGGGTAGGGGTCCTTTGGTCCTTAAGATACAGATTTCCGGAATTCCGGCTAGCGCCTAGAGCCCTAAAACTAAAGGGTTTAGAGTTCATGGTTGGACCATGAGCCTCCCAAAGGCGCCTACAACACCGTAAATCCCGGAGTTCGCGACCAAAGGCTCAAGCACACATCGAAATCATCGCCCAAAACTCAAACAGTTGCACAACGAGAAACGCAAATCATGCTCACGTGGTACTTTAAAAGCTGAACGAAAGCACACATCCAACTCACTGGCTCGGTCGAAACAAAATACTCAGAACACGCGCGGTGTTGAGTAAAGCTGTAACAGGTTAGGATCATGGCAGTTCGCTGCCGCAGAATCCCAGATGCAACCTACTTACCAAGTTTCCTCTAATTCAGGTACTCTAAACAACCCTAAAGACCCTAAACCACTAAAACGCACGCCCCTAGATCCATAAATCCTAAATCCTCAACCTTAGGCAGCCCGCTTCAAAACCGCAAAGTCCTATTGCACGGGGTCCCGGCAGCGAATGCAGAAGTCTCGTGGACGAGGGTCAGTACCTAAGACTCTTGAAGCTGGAAGTTTGTGGCTTCTAGGACCTAGAATTCAGGACCCTAAACCCTAAACCTTAAATCCTAAACCGGACCGTTTAGGGGTGTAGGGTTTAAGTTTAGGTTTAGGGTACGTAAGTCTCTGGCGTTCGCAGGAAGTTTGGGCTTTAATTTGGGGGGAGTTGAGTTTAGGATCTAGAGCGAGTTTAAGGATGCCTTACGGTTTAAGGTTTAGGGTTTAGCGTTTAGGGTTCAACACCTTTAAGGAGTTCTACTTGGGGATTGCACACGCGGTTCTGTAGGGGCTGATTGGGGTGCATCAAGGTTGAGGTTGGTCAGGGTTTCTTACGGGTTATTTGGGTTGTTTAGGGTTGTTGGGGTTCAGTAGAGCGGATTTATTCGACACTTCCAAGGAACATCAATGTTCTGTATGATGTTGGGTTCTGTGGCCAAACAGCTGTCGTGAACTACCAACACAAACATGGTGCTAAACATACCCTCTGATATCAATATTGCTTCGTTTTGCTTGGAGTAACACTGGTTAGGCAAGTGTTCACAAGGATCTTGATTGCACCACTGATCATGGTCCTGCCAGAAATCTTGAATGCGGTTATCATGATCATAATGCTCTTACCCCAGCTAATACTGAATATCACGTGTGCTTCGTTCGGCCAGCTGTCAGCAAGAACCCTTTGTCAACATCGTCATCATCATCATCATTATCATCAGCACCATTCATCATCACCAACGCCGCTACCTCCAGCACCACCTGCAGCAGCAGCGACAGCAGCACTCGAGCAACTGCATGCATGTATGCATGCATGCATACATACATACAGACATACATACAGACATAAAGACACAAATACATACAGAATGACAGACCGACAGACCGAAAGACAGGCAGGCAGGCAGGCAGGCAGGCAGGCAGACAGGCAGACAAACAAACAAACAAACGAACGGACGAGCAACGGACTAACAAACAAACATACACACAATAATGAAACGAACAACAATGTGTTACCTTCCATACATGCATACATATACGCATACGTACACACCCGAAACCCTTAAACCTCGACATTCTCAAACATTCTTAGGCTTCCACCCGGCACCCCGCGATCTCGCCGGCGGAGACGATCGCCTGCAGTCGGATATCGCAAACCTACGGTGCAGGCGTTCACTTAAGGGTTTAATTTACGGTTTTAGGGCTTGGGGTGCTATTTGAAGGTTCAGGGCTCTGGGTTTCAGGCTTTGTTTCAGGGTTTTAAATTGTATTCAAGGCGTGGGGCCGAGCACTTTGTTCAATGGATATTCCTTGCACCCCTAAATTGTCATGACTTCTACAGCTGTCAGAACATAAGCACAGGCTGGCGCTTGGGTGCCCAGAAAATTCCATCGTATGAATACGCCGTTACAACCCACTAGGCTTGGTGGCTGTAGGATGGTACAGGCAGGACTAGTTGTAGGGCCATGAGGTCAAAGCTCAGAAGGGCGTCTCAAAAGTTGTGGTAACTGAATGACCGAAACAAGGTTCTGTCAGTGGTCGACTTTGTCTTTTGAACCAAAGCAAAAATATAAACCTTAAGGAATAGTAGGACTAACTATTCCGGGGGCTATGTTACGCTGTCAAACAAGAATAGCTACCAGCAGATTGCCGCCTGGCGCTGTCGAAGCGAGGCGTCATTCGGGACGGTGACGACGAGATCTCGGACGGACTTGCCATCAGCAGAGTCCTGCCATCAATACCCCACAGGGTATGAGAATTAGACTCTCAACCCTAAAAGCTAAAACACTAAACCTGAACCCTAAAACCCTCAACCCTAAAGCCCTAAACCCTCAACCCTAGACCGTTCTTGTTGCTGGTTGCGGTTGAAGGAATTGCCGCTTAGGGGGGGTTCGGCTTTGGGATCTCGGTCCTGGGTGATTTTTTATGCTTTATTAATTTATGCATATGCCTGTGTCACATGTGTAGGGTTTAGGGTTTAGGGTTGAGGGTTCAGGGTTTAGGGTGTATATATATATATGTATATATATATATAACCTAAAAAGGGACCCTATTTTAGAGAAATTCCCATAGGTTTGGGGCTTTCGGGGCGCCTGGGTGGGACTTCGGCCGGTCCCTGGCATCCAAAGGATTCTTCTTCCTTTAGGGTTTAGGGGTTTAGG
>CAJNJA010029098.1:11268-31214 GCA_905231915.1 Symbiodinium necroappetens
CTTTGGGGGTTTAGGGGTTTTTTTGGCATCCAAGGAGTCTTCTTCCTTTAGGGCGAAGAGGGGTTTGAAGTGGCCACGGAAACCGCATAAATTTTATGTCATGGGCTGCAAGGCTTTAAGGACCAAATGACCCGTAAGAAGTAGGGGCCCTATACCCTTATAATTACTATGAAGCGCTATATGGTATATGAACCCTAAACCCTTTTGGGCTCTTTTCGTCCTTAAACCCTAAACCCTATAGAACCCACACTAACCCTTATAAGAACCCTTAAAGGGACCCTCAAAGCAGCCCTTTTAGGGTTCTTTGTGTCCTTAAGTTTCTTTTTTGAGGAACAGGTCCCGAAGACATCAAAATAGAAGCGTGGTAGTCCAGAACCCAGCGAGGTATATCCTAGAAGCCCTAAAACCCCTAAACCCTAAACCCCAAACCCCTAAACACTAAACCCTAAACCCCTAAACCCTAAACACTAAACCCTAAGCCCCCTAAACCCTAAACCCTAGAAGGAATTTTTAAGGTTCTTCAGTTAGGGGTTCCCACAGGTCGAGGCTTCAGCGCATAAGGACGAAACTGCCCCCAAAAGAGGTTAAGGTTCAACTAGCCCCCTACCCCTACAGTGATTCATGGTGTGAGGGCTTAGTTGCTGAGTTCACAGGCATACAAGAAGTGTACGCTTTCGGTTCTATAAGGGATCATATTATCCCAAAAAGCTTAAAATGTGTAGTAATTCAGCTACTTAGAGGGCATTTTTAGAAAGGGGCGCCTAGATCCTCCCCCTAAACCCCTAAACCCTAAACCCCTAAACCCTAACCCCTAAAGCCTAAAGCCTAAACCCCAAACCTGCCTCCGACATCTTCTTGGCAAAAGAGAAGATGCTGGCCAGCACCTCGCACGGCACGGACTGTTTAGGGTTTTAGGGTTTGGGGTTTTAGGGTTTAGGGGCTTCGGGGTTTAGGGTATAGGGTTTAGGGCAATGTAAGTTGGCTTCTCATGAGCATTTCGCTACTGGAAGAGCCGTCGACATGCTTCAAAGATGGTGTCCACGTAGCTAGAGTTCAGGATTTAGGGTTTAGGCTTTCAGGAATCTTCGGCGGCGCGCCTTTGGCTGTTTATAGAGGGCTTTCGATGAAGGCAAACCGGTAAGCCCTAAAACCGACAACCTAACCTCAAGCCCGAAAAAACGGTTGATGATATATATATATATACATATATATATATACACATATATATAAACCCTGCATCACGAATAGTAAGGAATATACCATAACTCCCAGAGTTTAGGGTCCTTTAGGTCATGCAGGATTTATACCATCAACCATAGGGTTCATGTAGTCCTTTGAACATCGGACCAGAGCTGGGATCCAGCGTTCAGCTCTAGGCAAGAACCAGGATAGGAAGTGCAAAAGTAGGGTTTAGGGTTTAGGGTTTAGGGGTTTAGGGCTTTAGGGTTTTAAGGGTTTAGGACAACTGGACGCCCTCAGACCTTTGCAATACAGAATCCAGACTCCTGAACTACCTCCTTAAACCCTTGAAAACCAAAGCCAGCTTTGCGCTGCTTGTCATATTTAAGCTCTAAGCCGTATGGGATTGCGGATTTGGGCACTTTTGGTTCGGGTTAAAGTTAGCCTACACCCCGAAACCGCTATACCCTAAATGGGGATTTCCGAAAATAGGGGACCCTCATATAGTACCCTAAATAGTAGGATCCTTATTATAAGGACCCCCAAATAAGGTACCCTGATTTTCGGAAAGTCCTAAATCCCCCCAGAACATACACCTCAATTGGTCCGGCCCCGGCCTCCTCGCCCTCCGCTACCATGTCTCCGAGCTTGAATGTTGGCACGCCGCGCTCTTCCTAGGCATGTTCCAGAATCTCATGGCACACCATGTCGACTATAATTACCATATGGGTCGTTTTCTAAATTAGGGTCCCTTTTGGGGTCCCTTTTATAAGGGTGCCGTACTATCTTGGGGACCTCAAAAGGGACCCTAATTTCGAAAACTACCCGTATCTATCTGGAGCTCGTCGGGGCGTCACTCATGATATGGGCGGGTCCTTTTTATACTTGTGCCGTACTATATCGGGGACCGAAAAAGGGGACCCGAATTTAGAGAAATACCCATATCGAACTACCTTAAGATATAAGGGGCTTAATATTATGATGTAAGGCTTGAGTACGGGGGTATTGGGCTCTCTGGGAACACCCTAAACCCTAACACCCTAAAGCCCTAAACCCTCTGAAACACCATGGAATCCAACCCCTAAACCCTAAACCCCAAAGTATTAGGCTCTCTGGGAACATTTTTAAGGCCATGGCATCATAGCCGAGGTCGTACTTGTAGAAGAGCTCGCTGAGTCCGAACTCCTTCCTTGGGAAGTCGGTGTCACTTTGAGAGTTTCGGGTTTAGGATTTGAGGTTTAGGGTTGAGGGTTTCGGGTTTAGGTTAAGGGTTGAGGGTTTCGGGTTTAGGGTTTCGGGTTTAGGGTTTCCGGTTGAGGGTTTCGGGTTTGGGGTTTTAGGGCGTCGGTATAGTATAGGGCTTTCCGAAACTTTCCTTCTGCCGTCGAGCGCCGGAGCACCGCAATACAATGGCCGTGATGACCAAAGCACGACTTGAGGGGCATACTATAGGGTTCTTAGTATTTAGAATAGGGTTCCTTTCAAGGGTTCTGTAAGGGTTCTACAGTATAGGGGATTTCATAATTCCAATAGGGTCTGGGAGTATACTACACTGGAATTATCATAAGGAACCCACCCCCAAAAAAAAATAGTATTGGTAATCATTTAGGTCCATATATTGCAGCTTCACATGCGTTGTGACCGTGCATCAGTGCAGGATGTTGTGCAGGTTTCCCTGCCAAGACTGTCCAGTGTTTCCGGTGGCGGAGGTGGTGCTGGGACCGCTGCAGCAGCTGCAGCAGCAGTTGTGGTGGAGGTGGTGGTAGTAGTGCATGGAACCTAGTAGTGGGAGTAGGAGTAGGAGGAGGAGGAGTAAGAGCAATAGGAGCAGTAGGAGAAGGAGAATAGCAGGAGTAGGAGTAGGAGGAGGAGTCGGAGGAGTAGCAGCAGCAGCAGCAGCAGCAGTTCTGGTATGCCCGGTGCTACACTGTAGTAACTGTTCTTGTAGCAGATCAGCAGCAGTAGCAGCAGCTGCAGCACAAACTGGAGTGAAGCCAAAACCTGCCTAACCCACAAGGGCCTACTCCTTTTCCAGTCCGAGAGCCTAGGCCAACAGCAGAACTGTCGGACTCTTGAAAACTCGAAGACAACTCACCACATTAGGCTTTAGGGCTCCTGGTTATGCCAATCCTCCAAACGGTACGTACAAAGCCCAATCAACACCCAAGGTGAAGCGCAGAGCAGTTAAACTTGCTTGTCCAGCATCCTAGAGGAAACTAGACGGTTAACCTTTGGTATTACTTAGGAATTCCATTACCTCGAAACGGTCTAAGGTTGCCTGCTCTATCCTATTGTACTCGTCTTGGATGTAAGACGAGAAGCCACCAAGCACCGCCCGCCTGCACGTCGGCCTGCCGGGAGTTCTATGTATAGTGGGCCCTCGATTAGCGTTCCCTTTCGATGCTAGAGGGTTTAGGGTTAGTGGTGTTGAGTGCCATTGAATAGCTACACACCCTCGCCATAAACCCTCAACGTAGGCAGAAGGACCAATTAGATCTTGCTTCTCTATCAGACTCGTTTAATTAAAAGGTTGCTATACGAGTTCGAACCAAAGTTCTCCTAAACCCTAAACCCTTAACCCTAAAGTGGTGTGCTGCGGCGCTTCTAAAGGAAGTTCTACCCAGCGCCGGCGCCCTTTGAAGGTCTGTGGCAGAAGGACGCAGGGCCGACCCCTCACTGGGTTCTTGCCATGTAGCTAAAGTTTCCGAAAATATGGGGTACCTTATTTTGGGGTCCTTATAATAAGGATCCTACTATTGAGGGTACTATACTGGCATCCCCTATTTTCGGAAACCCCCCATGTCTTTGTGGAACACCCTGTTCTGGTAGCCTCCCTAGCTTCCTCGGCCAGAACCCAGCTTGCTTAAGTCACAGCTTAAGGGTGAGGTGTCCTTGGTGTATACATTTTAGAGCCTTTTTTTTTAAGGGCCTTTTTCCTTTTTAGGGCCGTTTAGGGTTTAGGGTTTATCCCCGCGATTGAGAAAATCTCCGGCGAAAGAGGCCGGCTTAACTGTGGAACTTTGAATAGGGTGTAGGGTTTAGGGTGTAGGGTTTAGGGGTTTAGGGGTTTAGGGTTTAGGGGTTTAGGGGTTTAGGGGTTTAGGGTTTAGGGGTTTAGGGTTTAGGGTTTCTTCAAAAGCAGTGTGGCTGCAAAGTAAAATCCAGGTCTTCTGTTGCAAATGCCTTTGCTATCAGTGCACTGATTCCCTTTTATGGGTTTACTTCTCCTGGCTACAAATAAATAAGGGAGAAGATGGTCTACGTGCCCAAGTCTCCTAAACTCAAGGTTAAAGGCTCGTGGGACTTAGTAAGGCTATATAGTTAGGATAACACTACTTAAGGCTCTTATAGCCCCAATTATAACCCTACTTACTAAGTCCCATGAGCCCTTAAGCAGAGTCCGAATCACAAAACCCAAAAACCGTACAATTCCTAAACCCTTACAGGAACCCTTAAAAGGACCTAAACCCTAAACCCAAAGTCCTCGAGCAGTTAAGTAAACCCCAGACCGACCGGCCTTTCAACCTTGATCGAGGGATGAGGGTTCCGAAGGCTCCCACTTCCCAAGGCATCCGACGGATGCTACAACTTGGGGTTGAGGTTTAGGGTCTAGCGTTTAGGGTCCAGGGGTTTGGGGTTTAGGGTGTAGGGGTTCAGGGGTTTAGGGTTTAGGCTGGGGTTCCTCTAGTTGAAGGGGATCTAAAGGGGTTCTACGGGGAATTAAGTGCCCCTTTAGTTGTCGCTTGTAACAATAAGGAGACTCTTATTTAAAACAAGCATGCGGGTGCTACTGCAGGTGCAGCAAGGTTGGTTTGGTGTGTAGGGTCGCAGTTTGCAGATAGTCCTCCAAGAACCATAGTCCTAAGCTCTAAACCGTGAAGACTCTGAGTGCACATGTCAACACAGATTGTCCAATACATAGGCTACGGGTGCAAGCCAGGTGGCTCTTGTAGCAGGCGCTTGACAAACGCGGCATATAAGTCCAAGGAAATCTATCCCGAACGGAAACCTAGCATGAAAACCCTGACGGTGTAAAGCTTACCAAAGAGGAACATAGCCTGGACACCCGTACCCCTAAAGTAAATCCTGAATCGCTGATCTGTGCCTCGGAAGTGAAGTTCTGACCCAGGGTATTGTGGAAGAAGAGCGGCACTTTCGTCGGGGCCTTCGGGACTTTGTTTGGGTTTAGGGTTTAGGACATTTCGGCACTTGTGGTGTTCGGATCCTTTCAGCTCGAGCCACCGGCATTGAACCATGCAGCAATGTAAAAGCAGGTGCATCAACATGAACAAACACCTTCTTCCCATATATTGCCACAAGTAGCCAGTACTGAGTATTACTAGTAACGCTAGCAGTAGTAGTAGTAGTAGTAGTAGTAGTAGTATTTAGTAGCAGCAGCAGCAGCAGCAATCTTCTATTCTTCTTAGTAGTATTACTGTCTTTTGGGCCTGGCAGGCGTCTCCACTCTTGGGTTGCATGGGGTCGTAGATGGTGGCACTGTGGTTTGGCGAGTATAAAGTAGTGTTCAGGCTTTTACTGGTTTGAGCATAGGGTTCAGGGTTTAGGATTTAGTGTCAGGCTTTTACTGGTTTGGGCATCTAGACAGGGTGCTGATTAGGTTACACTGTTGCTACTAGTTGGCCTGTTCTCTGGGGTAGTGTGTGCGTTCACGAATTTGCTTTGGGACGCAAGCTTGTTCGCAGACAGAGTCATCGCAAGGCGTCGTGGGGTTGGAAAGTCTAAAACAGCGGGCGTCACTGCCTTGCAGTTATGTTCTTGTTGATTGATTCGGGCTTTTGAGCGAAGCTTCACATTCATGGGGTGTATGGGCTTGTTGATAGGCTGCCGCTTCACATTCGCCAGCTTAACTTAATTGACAAAACACATACCGTCCAAAGCGACCTCCAAATACCGCCACATCCTTCACCATTATTGCTCCAGAGTTGCGCGAAGTCGAGGGTTGGGAGTACGAAGGTGAAAGCCGTACTGCAGTCGGGTAAGGTTTTAGGGGCTTGTGTAGCCTTTCTAATGTGGGTGCTGCTGTCGACGTTTTCGTTGTTGCTTCGGCCTTTCCGTACTGTTCTACGTCCATCAGCAAAGAGGGCGCCCGGGTCTTCCATGGGGTGCTTGTACAGAGACAAGACTGCCAGTACTGTTGATATCAGCCTACATAAAACCTGCATGGACCGCAGTGGCAGCCTTGCAAAAGCGCTTACACAGCCCACAGCCAGAAATCCGACCGTCCTGGCCAAAGCGCATCTCTCCGCACGACCGAACTCCGCCGAAACCCTTTGACGAAGGTGATGACAAAACCGGTGGGTGTGGACTGGCCCCCAGAGGATCAGGACAATGCCACCATTGCCGTGGCCCAAGCGCTGGGGGAGTCGTCGCAATAGATGGAATCATCGAGGTCATCATTGCATCGGCCGCCCACGGGTGTAAGACTTGGTTCGGGTGCTGGGTCGTTCATAGTTTGGCTTGTACAGGCTGCAGTCGTCAATGAGGATTCTGGGGTGTTTGCGGCCGATATAGTCCCGTGTGACTACGACGACGACGACTACTACTACTGTTACTACCGCAACGACGACGACAACGACCTCCAGCACCAGCACCACCACCAGCACCACCGCAACGACAACAACGAGAGCTACACTGGGGCGCCAAACCCGTAAACGGGAAGCTGATTCAAGCCAGGGAATAGCCGTGTGTCCTGCAGCCTCGATCCGCAAGTCTACAACAGGAGGGTGTAAGTAGGATCCTGTACAATTCTCTCAATAGACCTTCACTCGAGCCTGAAACAACTCGTACCTTTTGGAATCCTCAAGGAACATTTTTTGAGCCATTTCGGAGACCTTGCAAAGCCCAGTTGTTGCTGGGTGAGGAAGAGCTGGGATCGTTTTTCCTTTTGGGCTCTGGGCTTTGGTCTTGGGAATCTGGCTCTACGATCTTTGGGTTTAGGGGCGACAGGCTCTAGAATTCAATCTCGGGTTTTGGGGGATTCGGGCCTCCTTGGTCCTTTGCTTGGGCTTTAGCTTAGGCCCTTAGTCCGCACCTTCCGAGGCCGGGCTTCTCAGTTTCAAGGCCTCAGCCCTCATCGCCCCCCCAAAACCCCAAGTTTTTGGACTCCCAAACCTACCAGCAGATGCACAAGCACCCTTCGAAGAGGTCTTGGCCTGCAACAGCGGCAAAGTGAGCCCTACACCCTAAACCCTAAACCCCGAAACCCCTAAACCCTAAACACCGAAACCCCTAACCCCTAAACCCTAAACCCCTAAGCCCTGAACCTAAACCCCTTATAAGCCCTAAACCCTAAACCCCTATCCGTCCCAAGCCCGTTCTGTGCCCAGAGCGCGAACCCCCAACACTATGCTCTTAAAGCCTTGCCTCTTTCTCTATCTAGTTATCTGTCCGTCTGTCTGCCTTTCTATTTATCTATCGACCTATCTATCGACCTATCTATCTATCTATCTTTCTATCTATCTATCTTCTATCTATCTATCTATCTATCTATCTATCTATCTATCTATCTATCTAATTAGCTATCTATACACATGATCATAATATATATATATGTGTGTGTGTGCCATGTATATATAAACCCAACGGTAAATCTATGATGCATTGTACTTACCCCCAGTGAGCCTTTTGGCGCCGAGGAGGGAGGGAAGCACTTCTTCCTCTATGCCCGCAACATCACCAACGCGATCTTTAGGGTGGACATGGGTTAAGGGTTCGGTTTGGGTTTGGGGTTTAGGGTTTTTTTCAGGGTGGACATGGGTTAATGTAGGGGCCTTATAATAATTAGAATAGGGTTTTGGGGGTTCCTTATCACAATTATAGTATCATATCCCCTAAACCCTATTCTAATTATTACGGCCCCTACATTAAGGGTTCGGTTTGGGTAGGGAGGGGATTTCTCTAAGGAGTTCATTGGAGCTTATTTTTGTTCGGGCTAAACCTGCTTTGGGCTCAGGCTATTAGATACAGGCCCAGCTGCACAGAACTTGAGGGCATATTTGCAAAGATCCTGGGTCCCGCATAGGCCGCAAAACTCCCAGGGCCAGCCGGTGGTTGCAAGTTCGCTTTGATGCTTGACGAACCCTCCCCTAGCAGCTTCGGCAGGGCCTCAGCCCACGGATCCACTCCAAGCTGGGGCGCGTCCTACTTATAAAAAAAACGCGCAAGTCGGGCCAGAAGTGGATCCTCAATCATTGTGGCGGCAGCTTGTGCAGCGGGAGGTTGTGTTTTGGTCCCGTATGCCCCCTGCCAGATGCCACAGCGGCTATTGCGGCATTACTTTGCAAACGCCCAGCTTTGCACATGTTCACCGCTGTCGCTTCTTCCACAATGAGTACCTGAACGGGTTGAGGGATCAATAAATGCTCTGCCGAAGAACTCATACCCGAAGGATAAGGTTGGTTGGGGGTGTACTGAACTACTGTGCGAAACAACCCTACAGCCTAGACCCCAAACTTGACTTGGTGTTCTTCTGGTTGGCTCTTCGGACTTTAACTCTTTTGGGGCTCTATATGAACTATAATAAGGAGTGCGGGGTGGGCTCCTCCGAGAAAGAGACCGCAAGTCCTCTCAACCGGCAGGTGGGTTTTTGTGGAAGTCGAAGGGCGAACCTCAAAAGGTGGTTCTTACAGGGTGTAGGGTTAAATTCCCTTTGTGAGCTCTGGAACTATGCCATGCACCCAGCCGCAAGACAGGGTGTCTATACCAGCTCTGCGAGACTCTATGACCTAAACCCTAAACCGAAGCTTGTCTTGAGAGTTGTTGTGCACATCATGTACTGTGTTGCTCATCGTTGTTGTTTCTGGGTTGCTTGGGCACACCCCTAAGCCCAAAACCCCTAACCGCTAAGCCCTAACCCTAAACCCCTAAGCCCTAAACCCTAAACCCTGAGCCCCAAGCCCTAAACCCCTGAGCCCGAAACCCTAGACCCCGAAGCCCTAAGCTACCCAACGCCGCTTGCTTGGCCAGCTCCCGCTTGGCAGCAACACGCAGTACGGCGCACGTGTCCGCGAACGGCGCGGCCCCGAGCGGATCTAGGGCTTCAGGTAATTATCGGGGTTTCCTACAGTCTCCGTTGTAGTTCCTTTTTTGGGGTTACTTCTTAGGAACATTATATGTACTATAAAATTGGATAAGCCAAAAAAGGGAACTTCAATGGAGACCAGATATAGGGTTTAGGGCTTCGGGGTTTATAGGGCTTTGGATTTCGGGGTTCCGTGAAATTCCGGTGCCCTCAATGTATTTAATTCCTCAGAAAGTCCCATCCTGAGCTTCGAGGTCTAGGGTTTAGGGTTTAGGGGGCTGAGGGTTTAGGGTTTTGGGTTTAGGGTTTAGGGGTCTTGGATTTAGATAATCCCTCAGAGATCCTGAGTTTCGAAGTTAAGGGTTTAGGGGGTTTTGGGGGCTTAGATTTAGATAATTCCTCAGAAATCCTGAGTTTCGAAGTTGAGGGTTTAGGGGGTTTGGGGTTTAGATTTAGATCATTCCTCAGAAATCCTGAGTTGCGAGGTTAAGGGTTTAGGGTTGAGGGCCGTTTAGGGTTTAAGGCTAAGTAGAGCTCCTTTCTCTTCTCTTGATGTCGCCTGCAGGCAACCCAAACCGTGCTATCGGCCTGCCAGGACCCCCAACCCTAAGATCCCCCAACCCTCTACTGTAAGCCTTCGCACACCTAAACCTCAATGAAAGGCCTATAAACTCAAAACCATGGTTTGGGGTACATGGGGCCAAACTGTGAAGTTGTTGCGGGCAAAGTAGGGTTTTGAATCCCAAGGCAAACTGAGGGAATGATACCTCTGCAACCCGCACCCTACACCTTGAATCACTGAACTCTGAGGTGCACAGATCCGAACCACGATGGCGCAGGGTCCCCCAGCGTCGGTTTGCGGCCTGAAATTTCCTTGGTTTGCGGGCGTAGGGCCTCGGGTGCTTGAAATTCCGAAAGCAGGACTGTCCTTATGTCCCCTTTGTAGCACTAGTGCAATTTAACCCTAAACCCTTAACCCCTAATTTCGAGGGGGAGCCAGGTTAGGGGATAGTTTAGGGTAGCGCTCTGGGCTTGGCGTTTGATTGCGCCACCCCAAAGGCCCGATCATCTTCGAGGTGTGCGGTTTAGGAGTTTGGGAGTAGGGTTCTCGTGTTGAGGATATGGGTTCAGGGTTTTGAACCTCGGTGTGATTCCAAGGACTACGCATGGGTGGCAGCTGGACCTCTGGCTCTCTGCATTGGGATCCCTCAAGAAAAATTTGCTTTGCACATAGACAGGTAATAGGTAGATAGCCAGTTAGACAGTCAGAAGGATAGAAATAGACAGATAGAGAGATAGATAGAGAGACAGATACGCAGATAGATAGATAGATACATAGATAGGTAGATAAACAGGACAGACAGACAGACCGATAACGGCCATGCAATCCGAAGAGTCCATGCATTTCATAGTAAGGTACTGGGTTATGCGTTACTTTTTTTCTACATGGAGTTTAAGGGACAGTAAGCTTTCCTGTAGACTTGGGGTTAATGGGTAGTCATAAATGGGGTTACATGTAGGGCTACTATACTTATAACCAATATTAGGGGACTTATAACCCCACTACCTCCAAGTAGGTAACTGGGCTCCTGAGTAGCGCTGGCCCAGGCCTGGGGATACCTGCAGTTTCCCGGCGTTACAACGGCTATGCCCGTGCAAGCAGACAGGCGCGGCGGCGCGGCGAAAGTTTAGGGAATGATTAGGGTTTGGGGTTGAGGGTTTAGGTTGAGGAATTATTTAGGGCTTAGGCCTCGAACGTGAAACACTGTAAGCGCTAAACCCCCTATGCAGAAACCCTGGAACTTATAAACCCTGAGCAGTAGAACCCGGACCCCGTAAAATTGACAACGGTATCAACAAGCCCGCACTTTCAAAACCTATATAACACCCTAACCTCGCACAGACGACCCCCAAGCCTGCTTAAGTCCAAATCCTAAAGCCACTACATCGCTTGGCTCCAAACCTAAGATTAAGTCCTAAACCGATATGGACATTCACAAGTTTATGCATTGATTCTGTAGGTGCATAGTATTTTAGCATGCAGCCTCCAAGCCTTGAAGACCCCGCAAGGCTGGCAAACGTCACGATCGTGTGGAATTGGCCCTCGCTGCACCCCACTCAGCGGACAGTTGGGGTTCGGTGCTCCCCACGCGGAAGGGTTTCGGGTTGAGGGCTTTAGGGTTTAGATATGGGCTAATGAGGGTTTAGGCTATAGCTGAAGTTTGAGATTGAGCTTCATTCGGGTTCAGGGGATCAGTTTTTTTTGAATTTCGAAAGGGTGTAGGTATCAAGGGAACTTGGTGTTCTTCAGGGACTTAGCTTTTGGGGTTTCTATCTGAAGTATAATCAGGAGGCCAAAAGTTTAACTTTTAGGAGGGGTGCAGAAGTCAGCCAAGGAAAGGATGTAGGTATCAAGGGTGCAGAGTTGAGTTTAGGGCTTGAGGATTTTGGAATCAAATTTGCACGGGGTCGGGTTGAGGGGATTAGGGTTTGCGGGGGTTGATTGGGGCCGGGGGTTCATGGGTACTTATAGGGTTATAAGCAGGGTAACTATACTTATAATCCAAATGACGGGACTTATAGCCCCACTTACAACTACCCATGAACATCCAAGTAATGGTGTAGGGTTCAGTGGGTTAGTTCTCAGGCGTTTAGGGTGTCAGTATGCTCGATGATATGCCGTGGAGCCTGCTGCAATTGAACAAGAATGGCATATTGTTCTCTCTAGAGATCATACCCCCTACACCCGAAACCCTAAGCCCCTAGACGCCTAAACCCCTAAACCCTAAACCCCCCTAAACTCTAAACCCCTAAACCCTAAACCCATATGGACTGTTACTGTATGGGGGCAGTACCCAACATTGAGCCAGAGACCCCAGGCTTTCTCTGCGCTTCTTGGCCGGAGAAGAAGGCTGGCACCGAGTAGTTTGGGGGGTTCAGTGGTTTAGGGTTTTGGCTTAAGGGCTTTAGGGTTTACGGGTTTAGGGTTTAATTAGGGGTTTAGGGTTTAGGGGTGTATATTTAGGGCTTATGGTTTACGGGGTTTAGGGGTTTAGGCGGTTTAGGGTTTAGGCATAACGCCTTAAGCAAAAGACGTAGCAACATCGTGATGACGCAGTTTCTACAAAATCCTTCCACGAACCTGCCGGCGGGTCTCGGAACCCTTATCTAAATAGTCCATCCAATAGAACATTCCAGCTGAGCCCCAAATTGCCCTGCATACCAAAGAGTTCCGTGGTCCCCAAGCTCGGGAAGCCTTGAACAAAGATACATGTGGGACGGTAAGGCTCAGGGGTTTAGGGTTTAGGGTTTATGGTGGGTTCAGGGCTACTTACCACTTACTTCATTGGCAGTGACAGTAATTGCAACTGCTTCGTGTCACCAGCCTCGGCCCGGTCTGCGGTGAGGTGAAGGTGGTCTCCATAACAGGGAGCCATGAGCAGGTTCAGAGCACACAAGAAATGTCAAGTGGGGCGAGGGCGCGGGATGAAGTTTGGCTAGCTTCCCTCCTTCATAGCTGAGTGGGTCATGGCGGGGGATTAAGAGGAGGGGAAAGAGGTTCCCGGAAAGGAGGAGGGAATCCGGGAACCCCTCGTGGCTTCGGCCGGGGGGAGTGACGAGTTTGCACGGCCAGTCTTATTATTGATCATACTACTCTTAAACGAACCTTTGCTTAAACGAACTTTTCACAACTAAGACTTTTGAATAAGTGTATATCAAGATACGCGTACTCAGGCATGCACACATACATGTGTGCAAATATTTCATATGCATGTCTTACACACAAGTTTAGCTCAACAGACCCCCATTCATGAGGACAGAGCTCGATAAGGCTTACAAACCCTACGGCCCTACGAGCCCTAGACCGACAAACCCTAAACCCCAAAACCCTAAACCCATGTAAACCCAAAGCCCTAAAAACACCCTCAACCCTACGGCAGGCTGGATTGAAGACCTACTGCCAGACGAGGAAGGCTACAATGACCACAGCTTCTTGGTTTAGGGTTAAGGGTTTAGGGTGCAGGGTTCGGTTTTGCTTCGCATGGTCTAGCGTTCAAGATTTGTTGGTGCAGGTCTTGGGCGTAGTATAGGGTCTTAATAATTAGACTAAGATTTTCGGGTATAGTCGACTACAAAATTATAATATGGAACCCCCACAATACGGTTGATGATATAAATCCTGCATTACCCATAATAAGGAATGTACCACAATTCCCATAGTTAAGGGTCCTTAAGGTAATGCAGGATTTATATCATCAAGAGTACTATTGGTATTTACTTACGCCCTATATTATCGATCTGTCTAATGGCTTCGAGGGATTATTAAGGCGACTGCACCAGGGATGCAACTACTTTGCATTTCGGCGGCCCCATATTCTCTTGGGGAGTTCGCTGTGTTTTCACTGAGGGTTCAAGGATGCTTGTCTGTACAGCGCGAAGTTGGTCAGCACTTCAAAAAGTTCACGGCCACCCTTACGAATTTCGGCAGACTTAACCTTTCAACCCTGCATGGCGAGATGCTGCCTGCTTCAATAGATTAAAGAACAACTTTAGGAACGCGAGCATCGTGGCCTTTTTGGGTGGCCTTTAGCGGTTTGGGAGTTTCCTACTCGACATATGTAGCAGTAGCAAGCAGTAGCAGCTGCAGCATTATAGGAATGATGGCATGAAAATCGCGTCCCAATCTCAAGCTCAGCTTGCGCAGTCCGTTGCCCAGGTGACTGCGTCTTTGCCGGCTGGTACGTGGAAGTGTCCCTTCCCAGCTCACCGGACGATTGGGTGGTCCGGGACTTGGTGATTCGAGTTGAGGTTGGTAACTAGTACACGTGGCAAATGTGCTGTCGTGCCCCACCTTACACTGTCAGAAAGACACAAGCATCATCATGACAGATAGACGTACATACGAGTACTGGTGTCCCGTGGTTCTTGGCTGTTTCTCTTGCAACACATCCACAGCAAGCACCAATCGCATACTTGGCACATGGCCATCACCATCCTCACAATCGTTGTCATAGTTTCAACCATGCCATCGCCTAATCATCATCCTGCTCATCATCGTCATCGTCATCATCATCGTCGTCATCACCATCATGATCAGCATCATCTTCGTCATGACCATCATGACAAAGATCATCGTCATTCTCATCCTCTTCTGCCTCACGACAGTCATGCTCATATCACCATCAGCGTCAGCATCGCCCTCACCATCACCATCACGCACTGCCGTTAATTGAGTTGATCATCAGTACCGTCTCTACGGCCGTGCCCGGCTGTACTTGGCACATGTCGCGTTTCTGCGTCCCACCCGCAGTTTCAATAGTGTGTGCACCTTGACATCGGAGCGGCACACGTGGTTGCGGGGCAATGTATGGTGTAGGCTTTAGGGCCACGGCTAGGGCATAGCTGCTACTGGTATTGTTGCTGCTATTGTTATCGTGTTGTGTTTCTTGTTTGCAGTGTGTCCTCGTAGTGGTGGTAGCAGTCGCAGTGGCAGGAGCAGGAGCGGCAGCAGCAGCACAAGCAGCTGCAACAAGTTGCTTGCGTCGGTGTTGTTCCCATGGACATACCAACGCCCAAACGGCCACAAGACTGGATTCAGGTAGGCTCTTCGAAAAACCATCTGATGCATTCGTCGGCCGCTCACTAGTAACACCAGTATTCAACCAGGGTTTCCAGCAGCTTCGCTGCAGAAGGTCCAGCAAGAATGCCTGGCCGTTGCACGGAGCTACCAAGGTGGGGTGGGGCGGGTGGTGATCTGACTTCGGCTTGGGTTTGTTTCGGTCACCGGATGCCACATGCGGGGGTAGAAGGATGTTGAAGCTCTCTAAAAATTAGCCCGTACAAGGGATAAACAGCGAGATCCGGCACAGCAGGGTCTTGAAAATACTACTGCTCATGGCAGCGTCGCGATTTGGGGAATGCCCTTAGAGTTGGTGCGAAGTGGGGAGTCTTGGGCATGGGCTTGCAGAGCATGATGAGGCTCTGAGGCGGAGCAGTGGCCTGTATTCTGGGGCCATAGGGAAGTTACTCTCGCTGACCGACTTCCAACAACCGATGTAGGGTTTAGGACAAGTTCAGGGTATAATCTAGGGGAATAACTGCCCATACCTCTGCTATGTTGGGGGCTCTTTATAACAAAAATACAGTATCTTAGTTTCTCCGTCATCGCTTGAGCCAGTTCATCATGCAAAGCTTGGACAGTTCGCAATGTATTTGTTGGGTTTAGGCTTTAGGGTTCATTTGTCGCGTAGTCTCGGCATGCATTTAGTATTGCATCACGACAAACTATTTGGCAGTTAAGCTGCTTGCAGGTTCCCACCCTTGCAACAACTGTCTCAGACTGCTTGCAGATAGCACTTCAACAGAAAGCTGACTGGATAGTAACCCTAAACCCTAAACGGCCCTAAACCCTAAAAGGATATGTAAGGAGAGTATCCAAGCACGTCCTGGATCCGTGGCGAGATCTCGAGTCTTTCCGACCTCCGAACAGCTTGAAGACTACACTTCCGCAAAAAAGCGTTATCCTGCAATCGAATTTAGTCCTGTCCATCGCGTCGTGGGCTTTGTGATCAGGCTCTGTAGAATCCATGATTCACAAGACTGACCTGATTTTTTTTGCTACCTCTGTGAGTCAGATTGGAGTGATGGTCAAACATGTAGCCTCACAGAGTTCGTTTTAGACACTTCATTTCGGTTTAAAGAGTCATCTTTTCCTGGCATAGCCTACACGGCTTAGGGATCAGTGCATAAGGCAGCTTGCACGAGACGGGGAAGAGGGTGAACAAAGGGCTTAGACATGTTTAGACGCTTTAGTGTAATTTCAGTGTCAACGCATACTCTAGAGCACCCGCGGGCGATCATTGTTCAGTATAGTTTTTCAGACCCTGCATTTAGCGCAAAGTGTACTTGGTGGTTTCTCCGCATCAGGCTGCGACATCTACACGGGCCTGGAGTACGGAACGGAGTCGCTCGATTCATTGCGAGAGGGATGGGTACGGTTCAGGAGCTCTTGGTTTGAGTAATGCAGGCTTTGGCTCTAGTTTATAGGCTCCTTAGTAGTTCCTTTTTGGGATTACCTTATAGGATTCTGAATATGAACCATACAAAGGAACTACTTAGGGGCCTATGGGTAGCTTATAGGGTTTATTTAGGGAGGCTCATTTCCATGCTTGCTGACTTTCATCGTCCTGGTTCGTGGTTTCGCCTTTCAACCCGAACGATGTGCTTGACCCGGTCATTGCAAGGAATTCCGAAGCGTAGATTTCTTCAAAACACTGCGTCCCGTGAGTTGGGGCTCCTGCAGGTCCCGTGTTTGGAAGAAGTCTCGCACAGAGTTTAGGGTTTAAGGACCCGGTCCGCCTGCAAAGAGACCTTGATTTCAATTTCATGTATACGTCCAGCCAGTTTTACCCTAGATTGGGTAGCACAGACACACGTACAGCTATGGAGATCATAGGGGTAGTTCTCTGAATTAGGGCCCCTTTTTCGGTCCCCAATATAGTACGGCACCCTTATACCAAAAAAAAGGACCCCAAAAGGGACCCTATTTTAGAGAACTACCCTTTAATTTTCTACCGTCATTGGACATGCCCAGCACGTATCCCTGATAGTACCTCCTCTTCGCCGAGCCAGGCTCAGAGTTCGGGGTTTGGTTTAGAGTTTAGGCTCTTTGAGGGGATAGGGTTTAGGGTTTAGGGTTGATTGGTAGAAGTTCATTGGCCAATTTTTTTCGAGATTTGCAGGTGAGGTTTTAGGTTTCTGGCTGTGGTAGTTGGGTTCAGCTGCACGAACCTCTCGGTGGGAGATTGCAACTTGAAGCCAGTTCGTACATGTCATCGCAATGGTTCTTTCATTCGACTCGTTGTAAGTAAGGCTTTTCGCATGCACTACCAGTTGCACATGCTGTCCTGCTGTGAATCGCCCACATAAAACAGGCAATGACTGTTGACAGGCTTAGACCCCCGTACCCGTGGCCGGCCCAGGATATTCGAACCCTGAACGCTGAACCCTGCTGCTCTGTTAGGTACAATCTCCGTGCTCGTGAAGGATGCACTGACCCCTCAGCGTGGGCGGCCTCGGCCGTGGATAACCGGAGAACCCTTTGCGGTGTCTGCTGTATGTTCAGTTGCTGCGGTTGAGTGCAGGAGTCCTTAGCAGCCTCCGTCATTTCATCCATATTTCGCCTGCGCCTCGAAGCCGGCGAGACGACGGTGTCCGAACTAAAGCACGATCACCCTCTACCAAAAATTAGGAGTTTATGAGCTACCGAGCTATCTATAGACCTAGGTTTCTGTCGGACTGCCTGCTTGCGTGCCCGCCTGCCTGCCTGTGAGTCTGTCTACCTGTCGATCCGTCTGTCTGTCGATCTATACCCCTATACTTTAAACCCTAAGACCCTAAACCCTGAAAAACCCTAAACTCCTAAAGTCCAAAAACCCCTAATGCCCTAAACTCCAAAACCAGAAAGCCTAAACTTTACCTAAACCCTATAACGCCTAAGCCCTAAATCCCTAAACCCCAACCCCAAAAACCCTAAAGCCCTAAACCCCTAAATCCTAAACCCTGAACCCCTAAACCCCTCAACCCCTAAACCCTGAAGCCCTGAACCCCTAAACCCCTCAAATCCTAAACCCCTAAACCCAGAACCCCAAAAAACTCCTGCATTCTTTGGTTTCGGACCTTTGGGGTTTTCGAACTCCCAAGGCGGAGCCCGGAGAATGTGATGACCGTGTATTCGAGGCTCGGGCCGGGTAGGGGGCTGGTATGTGACGGTTTTAGGGTTTAGGGAGTATGGGGTGTTTTGGGTTTAGGGTTTAGGGGTGGTCTAGAGATTTGGGGTGACTTGGGTTTAGGGTGTAGGGTTTAGGCGTGCTTTAGGGATTTCGGGGGGTGATTTGGGATGGTGTGGAACTAGAGTTCAGAGGCATGTCGATGACTGCGTATCAAAAGCAGCAGTTGATGCATCAGTTTCATGGCTTTAAACGGTTGGTTTGAATTGGACAACCTGGGCAGCTCGAGATTTAGGTGGCCGTCTAGGGTAGTGCGTACTGCAAGATCAAGGGGTTGTTTACGGGTTTCTGTCAGTTTGTTCTGCAGTTGGTGTACGTTGCACTACGGCCATCAAAAGTGGCTAGATTGCTTGACCTCTTCAATGAGCGTCTGGGTATGGCAGTTGAGTTCTTGTAGCTCCGAAGCATCGCGAGTTAAACCGGTCAGCTCCCACGTCACAAGTGTACAGCAGCTGGCTTGCTTTGTAACTTACGGTTTTTGCAGCTGTGTCGGCACGCTGAAACATTCGGCTCACGCAGACAACCCCTGCTCTCAACCGTGTTAGCTGATCACCGTCCTGCCAAACATGTTCGCCACTTGCTTGCACTGTGATCTTTCAGGAACCTAACACGACAGCTCCTGCTTGTTCGGATGATCCTTTATTGGGATCCCACAGAACATAGGCCTTAGTAGGTTGCAGTATACTCAGAAAGGGCATCCCACCCAACCCGAAACTGGACTTCGGGATCCACAAAACCCGCAAAGCGTGGAACCCTATTCTAGTTGTTTTTTATTGGTATTCTTGATTCTTATCCCCCCTTAATTGTGCCAATGCTGCTGTTAGTAACATTTGAATATATATTTTGAGTACTATTGTTGCTATTATCATTAAGATTACTATCCGTACCAACAATACTACCAACAATACTACCGCCATAACAGCAGTAGTGTTGTTGTGTTCTTGATTTGGTGCTATGTTTTATTGTTGTTGCTATTGTCATTATTACTATTTTTTCGTATTCATATTGCTACTACTGGTTTTGTTATTGTTGTTACATGTTATTCTTTACGACGATTATTCTTGTTAGTCTTTACTACCAGTAAAATTCTTGCTATTATCATATTTCAGTACTGCTATTTTTTGTCATTCACGTCTTCTTCTTTTCTTATGTATATATATATATATATTGCTATTCTTACTGGTATTGTTTCTCTTCTTGCAGTTGTTGTTGTTGTTGTTGTTGGTGGTGGTGGTGGTGCTGCTGCTGCTGCTGCTGCTGTTGTTGTAAAGCCTACGATGGTTGCCTGTACGGTGGTTCAGGTAGCAGGCTGCGGGCTTGCGGTTTGAGCTTCATGGCGTTGACTTGGGCACTCCCAGCTGGTGTTGCACAGATCAGAACCCGGCCGTGGCTAGCAACCTGGTAGGGCATGGCTTTCGGCAAGAGCTGGCCAAAGACCACAATCCAACTCGCGCGGTCTGGTTGCTTCTTGCATCTCCTTTTTTGTGTCCCTGAATATGTGTAGATTTCCCAAGGACGAAACATTACAGCAAGAGAGCGTACGAGAGAGAGCAGAGAGAAAGGCCGAAGTCAAAACTAGCCCTGCAAACAACCCCCGAACAAAACCCCAAACCTCAAGGGGGCTCTATAAGCGCTTCCCGAAGCCTTTGATAACCATGCATTGTGTTCTTGCTGTTGTTGTTATCGACGATCGTTCTTTGTGTTTTAGTATCACTACAACCGTTAGTTGTAGAATTATTCTTATCGTGATTATGAGTCTTTAGTACTCTTTTTCATGTTATCGACAACCCCCTACACCCTAAATCCTAAACCCCTAAATCCTAAACACTAAACCCTAAAACCCTAAAACCCTAAAAGCTTTCGAGACCCGGCTAAGGACTTTACTTGCGTGACTTCCGCCTGCGACCCGCCGCCTCCGGGGCCTTTGACCGTAGCTC
>CAJNJA010029109.1:10573-31212 GCA_905231915.1 Symbiodinium necroappetens
CCCTAAACAGAGTAGCTAAGAGTACGGAGTCTGAGTTTTGGGTACGACCGGGCTTTTCGGAGTTTGCGGTTTTGCGGCTTCGTGGTTTCAGGAGTCTGCTATTGGGACCAGTAGCTCGGGCTCGAGGCTCAGACTTTGGTTTGGGGTTTAGGGCTTAGCGTTTGGAGCCTGGCTTTGGGGTAAATCACGCCGACGCCCAGGTTGGGATGCCCATAAGGGCACTATAAAGGTTACTATAAGGTCCTAAACCCTAGACCCTAAACCCTAAAGAAGGGGTACCATACTTCGGAGATCCCTGCACTTCACGGCCTGGCCATGCTTGTCTTGCTTCAGCCCGAAGCTCTTTGACACAGTGTTTTCTTGTCGGGTCGGGACGACCCTGTCCATACCACGTTTGCTGAACCCTACTCACAAGATCTGGCTAATCAAACAAAAACCCCAAACCCTAAACCTTTTCCATACTTACCCATGAACCCCTCAGCAGGTCCTATCGTGTCACGATCAGCCTCCGGTAGCGCAGGCAGGGGAGCCAAAGCACGATGTATCGAGGTCAGCACACTCCGGCTCTGCGATACTCCGGCCTCTGTGCAGAGTTTCGGGCTTAGGTTTCCAAAAATTTTGGGATTTGAGTTTAGGGCATAGATAGGAGCAGGCTTAAGGGCTGCAAAACTGGCGCCCGGTTCCACACTCAATTGCACAGAAACCACCGCATATGCATAACCACCATCACCATGATAATTCATCACCGCAGTCATCACAGCAACAAGCGCAATTGTTGTCATGCTGTTGAGTACTAGTTACTTGCAGTTAGTAGCCCTGTCAGCATGGTCATTGTTCGACCTCGTGACGACTGCTGGCAGCACCATGCCGTCACGGGCTCAAGGGACTTAGCAAGCAGGGTGATGATTGGATTTACAAGCGCCCTAAGCCCCAAGTAGGGTTATCCTAATTACAACCTTACTTACTGATAACATTCCTGACTCTCGGAAGCCTATCCATGTGGTTAAGGCCCCTACACCCTTAAGGGTTTAGGGTTTAGGGTCTGGGGTTTAGGGTTTCGGTTTCAATCTCACCAAGAGACTTGTGTAAAGCTTCTGAGCTAATCCCAATCGCTCACAAGCCGTACTAACAGTTACTAACCCGAGCCTTGACTCGAAACCCAAACCAAACCCTACACTCTGAAGAATCCACCACGAAAATTCTAAACTGCCACCCCAGACCAGGATCCGAAACTCCAGAACACCAAATCCTCACGCTCCGCGGCCCCAAACCCTGCGAAGCCCCGCGAGAAACCCTTAAGCCCTAACCCCGAAGGGCCCCGTACGGGTTCGGCGGGAGGGTTGTCGTTAGGTGGCCCTGGGCTCGTTGAGTTCGTCAGGGATTTAGCCCTGGGCTCGTTGAGTTCGTCAGGGATTTAGGAGGGGTGCAAGTACATCCGTGCGCACAGCCCTTGTTGGCATTTGACGATTGCTTGACGGGCCTGCTCTGGGTGTTGCAAGATTTGGTTGTCCACGTCTCAGTCATGGAAGCAGACACAGTCACACAGTGTCAGCGGTGGAAACATATCTTTTTTTGTGGCGGATTGTGCCAGCCAACACAGCAAAGATGGATCCTGCGACACTGCCTCTGCGTTATCAGAACAGCATTCCGTCTTCGTGGGTTCATGAGTCCGAGTATCCAGCTCTCAAAAACCTTGTCGGTCTGCACTGGTGGGGGAACAGGTAACAGTATTTTGTGACGGCGTTGATGTAATTTGCTGGAATCAATGAGGTAATTAGCTACTTCGTTAAGGATCTCCTGCGTTCTTCTCGCATGGGACGTGCGATGACATCTTGCATAAACCCCAAATCCCAAAAACTTGGCCATGAAGCCGATATATCCCATGTCAACGTCACATACACTTCAAACACCTTATTAGGCCCAAACGACTAAACCCCAAACCCTATCCGCCGAACCCTGATCCCTCGCAGCCCAAAGCCTCCAAAACTCTTAAACCTGTCAAACTCTACACCCTAAGACTTCCAAGTGCTTCTAACCCGTAAGCTGCCTCCAGCACCACCTCGCGGCGTTCCCTCAGGGCTGCCGCAAGGGGGAGCAGCGCGCAAGCCAAAGAGAGCCGGAGCATGGCTGTCAGTGTTACTGGTAGGGCTCTAAACGGGAATTTTGGGAAGGGTCCAGATTGGAAAGCAACTTATATTGGAGACCAGAAGGTGTGTGCTTGTGACTGTGGATCAACCGTCTAGGTTTTTGAAAAAAAACCATAGGTTTTTTTTAACAACCTAAAAACCTATGGTTCTAAAAACCCATGGTTTATTAAAAAAACCTATTCAGCATCCACATGACAAGCGGGGGGGTTTCGGGCTCGAGGTTGCCGCGGCCATCTCCACCTCAGAGATCCTTAGCCCAAAGCCCTAAAGCCCTAAAAAGCCTAATCCCTACAAGCAGTATAATCCCTAAACCCTATAAACGCTATAAACCCTATAAACCCTAAACCCTAAACCCCAAACCCTAATCCCTAAACCCTAAACCCTAAAACCCTGATCCCGAAAACTAGGTTTTGCAGACCTGCGGCGAGCTGGAGCAGACAAAAAGCCAGCAGAAGCGCAACTCTGCACGCTGCGGGGTTTAGGGTTTAGGGCTTTAGGGGTTTAGGGCTTAGAGCTTAGGGGTTTAGGGGTTTAGGGATTAAGGGTTTAGGGCTTTAGGGTTTAGGGTTTTGGGTTTGGGGGTTTAGGGTTTAGGGGTTTAGGGCTTAGGGAAGGAAGCATCCCAGCTGAAACTCCCCGGAGGAGCTTCAAGGTACCCCAAAAAAAATCCTTAAACCAATAACCCCGAAGCCATAAACCCTACACCCTAAACTCCAAACCATAAACACAGCCATAAACCCTAAACCCTAAACTCCAAACCATAAACACGGCCATAAACCCTAAACCCCTAAACGGCGCAGGCGAGGAAGTTTTGGATCTTGCGGCTGGCCATGGCTAGCCAGGGCCTCCAGCCTGTCGGAGATCTCGTCGAGTTAAAATTAAAACAGCAGGGTTTAGGGTTCAGAGTTTAGGGTTTAGGGTTCAGAGCTTAGGGTTTAGGGTTCAGGATTTAGGGTTCAGAGTTTAGGGCTTAGGGTTCAGGATTTAGGGTTCAGAGTTTAGGGTTTAGGGTTCAGGATTTAGGGTTTCGGGCTTAGGGTTCAGGATTTAGGGTGTAGGGTTTAGGGTTTGGGGTTGAGGAGCCGGAATCAGCAGGCAGACGGATCCCGAGCTGATTCATTTAGAAACAGATTTCCGGTGCTCTTTACGGAAGTAGTTGGATCCCGGCTGTGATAGAATTCTTGCAAAGGAAGGAAGGGGCGTTCTGAATCAGCGGCCTGCCATCATCCCGTGAAACTCTTGGAAAGCCAACCGGCCAGAGTTTCTGCGAAGGAGTCTTCCCAGCCGGCATCGGCAAAGCAATGTGCTTGGCCTTTGGCCACGATGCAACTTGCTGTGGGGAATAACTTCAGGAAGACGGGATTCATCGTAGCTGGCGGATAGATGCAATCATGCTCCGCTGACAAGACTAGTACTGGCTTTTTCCCGATCTTGGCAAATGAGTGTGCTGAGTCGAAATAGTGCGAGATTGTGGGAAAGCCGTCCGCCGTGGCCTCCAGCACAGTCCTCGTGCACATGACCCCCCCCTACGCTAAATCCGAAAGGACGTGGGAAGCGAGGCAGGACGGCCGCGACCGACTTCCTCTGAAACCTCTCCTAAACCCTAAACCCTAAACCCAGTCCTCTTAATCCCGTTCGAGAGCCCCGGTCCCCAAAAACCCAAACGCCAGACCCTTGAAGAACCCGAAAACCCGACACAAAACGATCCTTTTTCTGTAGGCTTGTTGTTTTTGTTTTTCATGTCCTGTTTACGTCGGGGGGGGGGTGGGGTGGGGAGTCCCTTTTAGGGTTTTTTTATATGGAGTTTAGGAAAGACGGGTCTTTTTTAGGGTTTTCTTTTATGGGGTTTAGGAAAGACGGTCCTCTGAACATACTCCTCCATTCCGCCGTCGGTGACCGTCGTGCTGCAAGCTGGCTCGGCGTTTTTTGAAAGGAAGAAGATCCGCCTTGCAGTCTTCCGTAGGGTTTAGGGCCCTAAAACCCTAAACCCTGAACCCTAATGGTCCCTAAAACCCCTAAACCCTAAACCATTGCAGTGTTCTGCGCTGTTGGGGTTTAGGGCTTTTGAGTTTAATGTAGTCTTCCGTAGGGTTTGGGGTTTTTGAGTTCTATGAAGCGGTTGGGGTTCATAGTATACTTTAAAACACCATCAAAAAGTTATAGTTCATGTTCTGTGCTGTTGGGGTTTAGGGCTTTTGAGTTATATAAAAGCGGTTGGGGTTCATAGTATACTTGTAAACAATAGTGCATGATAACATGTTATAGTTTGTTATACTAAGCCAGAGTCATCATGTACTATGATGTGCTGTACTGTATTGCACAATAGGATTTAGGGGCGCAGGCGTTTTTGATGCAAGCCTTGCGGTAAATTCGCTTTTTTGGGGCCTCCGGGCTTTTGAGACTGGAAAGGCTTCGGGACTAGAGCTTCTTGGGCTCAGGGTTTAGGATTTAGGGGTGAGGGTTTAGGGTTTAGGGTTTAGGGTTCAGGGTCTAGGGTTTGCAGGGTTCAGGGTTTAGGGTTGAGGGCAGGGTTTAGGGTTTAGCGTTCAGGGGTGAGAGTTTAAGGTTTAGGGGATGAGGGGTTAACAGTTGAGAGAGCCCCTCAAACCTTAAATCTTCAAGCTTCAAGTTTTATGGCTTTTTGTCGGCTTTGGCTTCTGGGCGGAGCTGGGGCTGGGCTGGGCTGGGCTGGCTGGCGGGCTTGGGCTGGGCTATCGAAGGTGGAGTTGGATTTGATGAACGCTGAAACGGAAATTGGCTTACAGGAATTGGAAAGGTTGTGTCCCGAGCCGAGATAGGCTTCCGGATGCCTGATCACTCGATTTTACCAGTTTGAAACCCGCCCTGCCCCTTTTGTATGAACCCTTCCCTAACCAGGGTTGCGCCGACTGCGCTGCGGCGGGCTGAACTGAATGATTGGATTGGCCAACAGCAACAAGCATTTTCTGCTTATTTCTTCCTCGAGGGTTTAGGGCTTAGGGTTTAGGCCCTGAACCCTAAACCCTAAACCCTAAACCCCTAAACCCCTAAACCCCTAAACCCTAAACCCCTAAACCCTAAACCCTCTAGCCTCATGCACCAGCTCGACCACAGGCGGCCCGTCAGCTGATAGTATGCTGAACCGACGAAGCCCAAGCCGTGGAAGATCGACTTGATGTCCATGTCCTTCACAATTCGCCTCGGCTTTAGGGTTAAGGGTTGAGAGACTATAGGGTTACTATTAGGGTTCATGGGTTTGGGGTTTAGGGGTTTAAGGTTGGGGACCTCCCTACGGTTACCTAAGCTCACGTAGCAAGAGAAGCGAGTTTCCTGTCAAGCTGTGATGCATGGCCACTGGCATCATCTTGATCAACTCCCAGAGGGAGGATGCCGGAACACTGCCAACAAAGACTGCCCCAGCAAAACGCTCTGCCAGACCAGCATCTCTCACGAGATATTGAGACAAGATCCTGGGCTCTGCTGAGAAGCTTAAGGTGAAAAACCATAATCTGACTAAACCCTGAAGCCTAAACTCCTACACGCTAAACCGTCAAACCTCAACCCTCAACAACCCTAAAGCCTAAAGCCCTACCCCCCCCCCTCGCCAAACCCTCAACCCTAAAGCCTAAAGCCCTAAACGCCCTCAACCCTAAACCCTCAACCCTAAACTACGGTTGATGATAAAAAAACCTGCATTACCCATACTAAGCAATACACCATAGTTCCCGTAGCTTAAGATCCTTAAGGTAATGTAGGATTATACTACCAACCCTAAACCCTAAACCCTAGACGCTAAACCCTAAACCCTGAACCTAAACCCTAAACCCTAAACCCCTAAACCCCTAAACCCTAAACCCTCAACCCTAAACCCTGAACCCTAAACCCTAAACCCTAAACCACCTCCGGCCGAGGATCCCCCCCTGGCTGTGTCCGATGACCACCAAGTGGCACTCGCCATGCAACTTGCCTAGCTGAAGATTTACAGGGCGGGGTTTAGGTTTACGGCTTTAGGGTTTTAGGGTTTTAGGGTTAGGGCTTAGGGTTTGGGGTTTTGGGGTTTTGGGGTTTAGGGTTTTGGGTTTTGGGGTTTTGGATATGGGGTTTAGGATTTGGGGTTTAGGGTTTCGGGTTTGGGTTTGGGGTTTATAGAAATTGTATAGGGTTTGGGTCCGGGGTTTTGACCGAAAGTTTTGAGCGCGTTTTGTCTTTTGCTTTTCAATATTGGTTTTGGCCGGGCTGGGGCTTGGGCTGCCTGGCCTGGCCGGGTTTGGGTCCGGGGTTTTGACCGAAACTGTGGACCGAAAGTTTCGTTGTTTGCTTTTCATGTCTGGTTTTGGCAGGGCTGGGGCTTGGGCTGCCTGGCCTCGTCGGCTGGCGGCGGGCTGGTACTGGGCCGGGGATAGAAATTGTTTAGGGTTAAGGCCCGGGGCTTGGACCGAAAGTTTTGACAGGGTTTTTTGGGAGATTGACATTGCATTCGTTCATTCATTCTGTTTCCATCAGTAGCAAACTGCATTTCGCTGCGCTGTCATGATATACAATTTCTATTTATCCTGTCTTGAGGATTTAGGGTTTAGGATTTGGAGTTTAGGATGTAGGATTTGGGGTTTAGGGTTTAGGATATGGGGTTTAGGAATTAGGGTTTGGGGTTTAGGGTGTAGTATTCAGCAGCTGTGGATTGAGCAGTCACTAGTCAAGCTGCCGGCTTTGGATTTAGAAAACAACCCACCCGCCCAAAGACTCCCATGGCATGAAGCAAAAAACAAGTCATCTCCTCAAAGCCCCGCAAACCTTAAACCCTAAACCCTAAATCTCAAACCCCAAACCCTAAACCCTAAACCCTAAACCCTAACCCTAACTCCAAGTAACCCAAAAAGCCCGACAACTCTAAGCCTGAAGCCCTAAAGCCCTAAAGCCGAAAGCCTAAGGCCGGAAGCCGAAGCCCGAAACCCTGAGCCGAGTTCTAAACCATGGTCCGTGAACATCCAGGGTTTAGGCTTCAGGGGTTTAGGGTTTAGGGTTCAGAAGTTTAGGGTTTAGGGTTCAGAAGTTTAGGGTTCAGGGTTCAGGAAAATCCTCAGCCCACCCTCGAACCAGCATCTGAAGCGAAGAGAGCCTTGCGCAAGGAGAAAACATAACCAAAGCCCGAACCCCGAGCCCGAAGCCCCAGTTTAGACCGAAACTCCATACGCCAAATTTAGGCCGAAACCCCATACACGAAATTTGGGCCGAAACCCTATACGCGAAATTTACGCCGAAACCCTATCCGAGCAATTTAGGCCGAAACCCTATACGCGAAATTTAATCCGAAAACCCTATATGCGAAGTTTAGGCCGAAACCCCTCTTCGCGAAACTTAGGATTTGCAGACAAACCTCTAAGCAGTCACCATAGGCAGAAAAATCGCAAAGCAGTCACCATTTGCAGAAAAACCGCTAAAAGTCAAGGAAAAAGGATTGATTTTGCAATAAAACACCGAACCAATTAGGGTTTTAATATGTATGTGTATGTATATATATATACACACACATATGTATATATATATATATACATACAGGGGCTCAGAACATCGGCACGAGCGCCGAATTGCTAGGCCCCCAGTGCACAAGGCTGCACGACATAGGCAGTGCTCCGGGACCATAGGGAAACATCCCCCATCTCCAAACTGGCATCGGCGCCTTAGGAGGACTCGCTCCAAGGTCCGCCTCCAGCTTCGCCTCGGCCTGCCAGTTAGTCGCCGAAAGCGGCTTGTGGTGGACACCCACCACTCGGCACCACGACACCCCAACATGGGCAGAGGAGGCCGAGCACAACAGGAACGAGCCCAGGCAGAATGGGCAAAAGGCTGGGCAGATCCACAGTCGGTGCGATATTGGCGTGGCTCCTGGGGGCGCAAGGATTCGGCACAGGAGACCCCCTTTCCTCGCTACGACTCTACAGCGTGGCCGACAACCGAGCAGAGTGCCAAAGGCAAGGGAAAGCCACAAGGCTCCTGGGACAGGGAGCCCAGTCCTGGGGGGCAGTTGGTACCCGACATGCAGGAGCTCTTGAATCATACCAGGAGAGCGGAACAGCGAGTCCGCCAGCTAGCCAAGCAGAAGGAGGCCAAAGCTGCGCAGTGGAAGGCCTACGTGGCGAAGATCAAGAAGGCTTATCTCGAGGAGAGCCAACGTCACAACAGGGACCTCCAGCGTGTGACCGACGACCTCTCCAAAGCTATTGTAGCCCAGGACGAGGCCAGAGAGAGGATTCGGGTGATGGCCTATTACCTGTCCGAAGGCATCCCTCCTCCAGTGACTGGACATCGGGAGGACACATCCTGGGACGAGATGATGGAGCAGATGCAGATGGAGCGAGACCAGGACGGACCGAGAGCTGTTCTGGAAAGGGCCATGGCTGCTGGAAGAGAAAAGAAGACAGGACCTGTCCCAATGCAGACAGAACCCGAAGTTGGCAGAATGGCGCCACCACCCACCGCAGCGCCTACAGATGTGCCGCACTTTGGCACAGCCTGTCCTTCGACGCCTCCCCAGCGCATGGCTGGACCGGAGGCCTCCACTCCACCAGAAGTGGACAAGCCAGCCTATACGAAGATCCCAACCAGGACGACGAGGACCTCCGAGCCATATCTTGCCTCCCCTGGGAACACTGCAGCTGGTACGTGTGCGACCCATGCCGGAGTCGGCAACTCCCCAGATCACATGAGGCATCCGGAGCAGCGACAGGCAGATGCTCCAATTGGTCCTCCTTCAGATGGAGGCCTTGCGAGCAAATTGGCTGCCAAGCGAGCGGGGACAGCATTGAAACCATTTGGCACCAAGGCTCCCAAAGAGGCGGGCATGGAGGCAGTACATCAGTCCAACGAGGCTCAGCACGTGCCGGTGCACCACATTCCAGATGGAGATGGAGCAGAAGATGGTCCGGATTTCCTTCGCGAGCCTTCCCCAGGTCTAGGCAAGCTGGAGTAGCACTCACAGCTTGGGATGGTTCAGATCGATGTTGGCCGTGTCATTGGGCTCTGAGGGCTGCTGCTTTGGGGTCTCCCGATGGTGAGGATGGTTTGCTTCTCTACAGTGGGGTAGAGAATGCAAGCCACTCTACTCCCGGAGGCGACCCTTAGACCAGCTGCTATCAGACTCCCAAGGTGACTTCCCCTATTGAGGCCAATGGGTGTATAAAGGAGGACTCAGCCTTTGTACAGCAAGCGGTTGCCCCTTTTCCTGTACAGGTTGATGCAACTCCTGAGTATGCATTAATGCCAGGGCCTTTTCCCTTGCTCCTCTGTCGGTTTCCTCCTCCACCTTCTCTTCGTCGCTATCCTTGCCTCCAGCACCTTCATTGGGCTCTTGATGGTGGTTGGAGACAGGATGTGTCTTCCTCGCGAGAGCAATGCCCTCATTTGGCTTGTGGGGTGTCTTGCTTTCCCGTGCCTTTTTACAGCATGGACTTCAATGGCCCATCACATCCGGCCTTGATTTCATTCTTTGCACCCAGACCTTTCAAGCTCGCTATACTCCAGGCGCCAAACATCTGTATCGGTGGCTCAGGGACAGAGGCTGAGTATAGCTTGAGCAGTCAGTGCACAGTTTTGCTGATTAGTTTTGCGGCCTTTTTGCTGCTCACCCTTGGGGCCCTTTTGACCCGGCCTCTAAGGGGAGCTTTCTGCAGATGTTTCCGCCGCTCCTCTGATGGTAAGGCAGGTTTTGTATTCCTCACTGCCTTGCAACTGGCCTCGCCTGCGCAGCCCATTCTTTCGTGGCATACCTCTCGTCCGTGCCCAAAGCACAGGCGAAGGTGCCCAATCCCGCGCACAGGAGGGGTCAAGTCGGCCTTCTGGAGGGTGCTAGTTTTGTTCTTGGACTTTCCCGTGCCCGAACCAGTGTCAGGTCTTCACATTGCCTCTGCCTGGGTGTTCTTCCCGGTCGGGGCTTCTGCGATGACCCGGGCTCCTGCACCAGGAGATCCGCCAGGCATACCGTACAGCACTCGTCAGCCATATTTCACTCCACCCGAGGAGCTCACTACCCATGTTGGTGCTTGTTCTGATGTTGCGCTTGGGGAACTTCAGGAAGATGTTGAGGATGGTTGCCTGCGGCACATGCCAGTTGCCACCGACAATGAACCCTGGGTCCCTGAGGTAAACTTGGGCGAGTGCGGTTCGGACTGGCTCGGGGTGTATGTCTACACGCCACACTATGCGAATCAACAGGTCGCTGTGAAACTGACCGAGCCAACGATGCAGGCAGTAGCCAAAGTTCTGCATCTACATGCACCATCGACTGCTGGACCTATTTTCGACACCATTATCCCTACGAGGCCTCAAAGGTTTGAAGGCTTTTTGTCAGTGCTTCGATTTTCCAGCTCGATTAGGTGCCCAGGTGTAGGCGGACAGGTAGCGATCCTTTTCGACCTTACGCGGGTCGGAGGGAACTTCTTCGCCTGCATCCTCCCTCGTGAGATTCATCTCAGTGCTCTGCTTGAGTATGTGCGACCGCTTACCTCATGCAGGGATGAGACTTTAGAGGTTTTCGTAGGCTGCAGATCCAGACCATGGCCCTCTTGCGCAGTCGTAGACTTGCGTGATGGGGACACGGTGACAGTGCTCCGACAGCCTGTCGAAACCTTTGCACGAAGACAGGCTGAGGCTTTGTTCTATGAGGGAGCCTTTTGGGATCATCCGCACAACATGTCCCGGCTGACGTACCAGGAATCTATTTGTGTGCTGTTCCGGAATCGCAGGTTTTCACTACCGATCCAGCACCGCACAGATCAGAACCTTGTGGCCTACGTGTCCAGCTGCTTGCAGGTCGATCCAAGCTGCACCTTGATGTGTAGCTTTCCCATCAAGGACCTAGACGTGCAAGGCGAACTAAGTACTTTTGTCGTTGCTGTAGCTGAAGTACCCTCGCCAGCTACGACAGGAATCGACCGTAGCCACACTAGGGACTTGTTCGTCTTAATTGACCCTCGGCCTCTAGGAGTGAAACCACACTTTCTACTCCTACACCACCCGTCAGTGCACTTACCTACAGTCATAGCCCTCCTCGGACTCTCGACACCGGCGGCCATGCGTGTTGGAGTGCATGGAGGCGAACGCAAAGGGGATGACATTCATGTTCGGGAGAATGCTACCTTAAGACTTTTCGCTGAAGAACGTCCTGACACAACGACCTCAGAGGACACTTCTGAGTCGAGTTCTTCAGGGCAGGCTGAGGTTCATTTCTCGCCTGATGTCTCTCATGCATATAGACAGGAGCACGGGCAGGCTCTTGATGGTTGTTTGGAGGTTGAGTGTGATCTTGCAGTTGGCTATGCCAATTGGGGAGAGCAGCCAGATCCACCTCCCCTTTCCACCTCTCTCCTCGACTCCACACTGCCCGCTGGGCACAGTTGGAACATTGGAGCAGAAGACTGCGAGCGTCCTGACCCGGAAGCTGAGGCAGAGCCTCCTGTTCTGGAAGATCAGGAAATGGAAGAAGAGGGACCGGCAGCAGCCCCCTCTCTCCTACTCAATGCCTTAGTGTACATTCCAGACTATGTGCCTGAGGTTTTAGAGGTTCGGGTTGACTTGCCGATAGGGATCAGGGACTTCGTTGACGTTGTGCAGCAACTCAGGTTCGCCGACCAGGTCACAGGCTTCCCCGACCTTTGCCCAGATACACCTCAGCCTCTCCGCGAAATGGCAGTTTTTGTCGCGGCCCCTACCTGGTTGACTGACCTCGTAGTTGTGCTAATGGATTGCAGGCTCACGCAGTCCGGGTTCTTTGCTAGGACGATCCCAAGTCGCCTTAATCGCGAATCCATCCTGGTTGCAGCAGGTTTTAGACATGATGATGCGATTAGTGTGCACATTGAGGGTCGAATACGTCCGCTCGGAATAGATGAACGCGTTGCATTGACCCATGGGCACACCATACACTTCGTGCCAAGGTACGGTGATGTGCCCAGGTGCTTTGAGCTTGCAGACATGCTGCTGTCACCACAAGGATGGGACCCTGAGGCACCCATGCCGGGGGTTCAATCTCATCTCAATAGCCACTTCCTCATCCTGTCAGATGCGGGCCCTTTCACCCTGGCGATCACGCCAAGGAGCTTTGTTGATTTCAAGGGTGCTCTGGCCGAGGCAGTAGGTGTGGCAGAACATCGGCTTTACACTAAGGTGTCTGTGCCTCAGATCAAGGACTCCTATCGTTTCGGGTTTTGGGCTTCAGGGGTGATTGTTGCTACAGATAGCTTGTCGAGCATCCCATGCCCTCCTGCTGTAAGACCCGAGACCCGTCGGATCCTGACGCTTGATCAGCGCCGCATCCTAAGGGGATTTGCGTGGCAAGCAGTTGAAGGTTGTTTCGTAGATGTGCAGCTCCTGGCCGATGCATACTATGGACTGTGCCCCCTGAGCCATGTAGTTACCTTCAAGGGTGCTGCTGTAGAGTACCGTGAAGGGCAGCGGGTTTTCTCCATCGTCAATGGCCAAGTTATTACGGTTGAGTTCACGAGGGAGCAAGATACGCCATCATCGGATGGAGACCAGCCGCCCAACCTGAGTCCTCCACCCGATGCTTCGGATCTGACAGGCGACAATGAGTCCGGCACTGAACTTGGGAGTAGTGCCGATAGAGGGCCACCGGAGGCCGCGCCGGGTCAACCTCTCCCCCATCTCGGTGCTCGCAGTCGCTCGCCCCGACAACGTGCCAGCCCACAGGGGCTTCCTCTTGTAGAAAGACAGGCCGAGAGACACGTTAAGAGCATTACCGCTGACCGTTTGCCAGCACACTTGCCGAAACCCTGTCTCGGAAGCCTCGGTGTGCAGATAGACAATCTTGGATTTGCCAAGCTTGCTGGCGTTCACGTGAATAAGTGGAGCCTCGCCATGATGGAACACGCCCATGCTGTGGGCAGGCCAGGCCTCACCCCTATTCCCTGGACCCATTTGCACTCCGATCATCAGACAAGAGCATCCTGTTTGCAGGAGTGCTGCTCTGCACTCTTGACTGCTGCCAGCACCTCCTTTGGGTCACCTTTTGGGTTCTTGGGTTGTAAACTCTTGGGGGAGCCCGCCTCTGGAGGCCCTGGAGGCTCGGGAGGCCTAGATAGAGCACGAGAGGCTACTAGGCTTCTAGGTGCACTTTGGCCATTCCCACCCTACAGATGGCCCATTCTCATCCAAGAGGATGAGACAGACCCCATGCAAACCGACACAGAAGAGAGGTTCATGACAGACATTTCTGTCTATCTTCTGACACCTGATTACAAGACAGAGCACCTCCCCCTAACCGTGCAGCTCCCGCAAACTGTGCAAGAGCTCGAGGAGCTTGTTCAGACATGTCGTGAGGCAGATCGCCGCGCTCTTTTCCCGACCCTCATTGAAGTTAGCCCACAGCCTGATCCTGGCTGGGGGATCTTTCTGGCCGTTCCTGCATGGATCAACCAGAGAGTTGTCGTCTGTTGCGACCTTTCCTTCTTCGATGGTCGGATCATCGCTGTCTGCGTTTCGCCTCTCACCGACTCTTTCAGCCTCTGTGCCAGTGTGGGACTTGCACCACCTTGCAGATGTCGACATTTTCCTTCCCGGTGCTGCAGATCCCCTGCCTCCAGGCGGTGAAGTTTTCTTGCAGAGTGGAACATGCATAGCATTTGTGCGATCCGGTGCGCGTAGACACGCCACATTCGACCTGCAATTTATGCTGAGATCGCACTTAGGTTGGGAGCACAGCCCAGTGTTTCCACATGCCACTTTGGACAGCGATGGCTACTGTGTAGCCAGCTCCACTGGTCAGTTTCTCTTCCGTTTGCTGGCGAGCAGAGCCATGTACTACCGCTCTGACATTGCACTCCTTGTTGGATTGCATCCTACACGGGTAGTTGTTACACCAGCTGCGCCTCAGCCAGGAGATGTGTGTGTGTGTGCGGCTGGGAGTGTCGTGCTCTTGTTGCAGCGACTGACCGAGCCACCCGGGATGTGTGGGACGGTTCTCAGGAGACACCTTTGGTCGGCTTCCTGGATTGCAGGCCTCTACTCATAGGATGGCTGACCGTCTCCTCATGGGACCCGTGGCTCCCTCTTGATCCTATCAAACGGGATCTAGACCAAAGTGCCCCGGTAGGCTGGCATACTGTCTTCCCGCAGCTCCCACCACATTGGACCTGGACGTGCTGGAGTGCAGGACAGATTTTAGTAGTCGCCTTTGCACCTGATGTCCCCTCATGGGGCAGGCAGCTCACAAGTGGCCGGCGATTCGTTCACACCAGCCCCCTCTGAAGGCACAGGTCCTGAGGCTGTGAAGCAGACAGGCCTTTGTCAGGTTATTCCAGTCTCAGGTGTCACTGGAGTAGCTGTAGAAACTTGCCATCGTGTTTTTCTCGCATTGGCTTTCGCCACCTTTGTTCTTCCAGCATTGCTTCAGTGTGACGTTGGCCTGAGCATGCTAGCTTGTGGGTCCTTCCTGGTACATCGACACCGATTCCCTGCAGTGCTGCTCTACGCCCTTGCTTGCAGTATTGCTACTGCAAGCGATGCCGTCCTGGCGGTCCAGATTGGCGCAAATTACGATGCACCCACTGGGGTTACGCATGCCCGGGATATAGGTGGAGGTCTAGTAGTTTGTGCGACCCACCCAGCTGGTGAACTGGACATTAGGCATCATCTTAGGACCATTGCCACGCCATGCAAGGCTTCAGTACCATGGCCACTTGCTGCAGCCTCTCATCATACTGTGGATGAGTCTTTCCCAGGCTCCGTTACGGACTCCCTTGTTACTCTTCTGGAAGAGAGTGCTTGGGGTGCAGACTCGAGAGCTTTCTTTGAAGCCAGCACTTTGCTTGAGGTCCTTTTAGAGCACTTCGTAGGCCCTGTGGTTGTAGGAGAAGGAGAAGACCAACCGCCCCCTACAGGGTCCTCCACTTTGCTCCTATCCGAGCATTTCCCTGGTCCTCCGTGCCATGATGTCTCTTCTGTGGCATTACGATTGGACACGTGCCTGGACCAGACGGTTTCATGGTTTCAACAGGGCAGGTGGGACCTCCAGGCTTCCCTACCAGCAGGCCTTGTCATGCCAGCATGTGTGAAGGACATCCCTGCCATCAGGAGCCCATCCCACTGGCCGTCTGGGGCCTTTGATGCCATACAGGCTTTCACAGACGGGTCCTTTGATGGCTCCAAATGTTCCTGGGCCTTTTGCGCTTTTGGGTACCAAGGCGATGTATCCTGTTTCCTAGGATGGGCGGCAGGCCAGGTACCTGACCACAGCAGCCACCCTCTATGTGTTTCGCCGGCTCGTGCCTCAGCCATCTGTGGCGAGCAACATGCCCTTTTTTGGGCAGCGGTATGGTGCATGCAGTCGCCTGCACATGCTGTTCTTGAGCTTTTTTCCGATTGCATTGTTGCACTGAATCACGTGACAGGCTCCTTCGGATGGAGTGAAGGCGAGACCATGGCTCCAATTTGCAGGGCAGCCATGCAAGCTTTGCTTGCTGGCCGGCCAACGGTCAAGAGTCAGGTTAAACATGTGAGGTCCCATGAAGGCACACCCGCCAATGAGCTGGCTGACTCTTTAGCCAAGTTCGCCAATAAGTCTCCCAGTCTGTCAGTGCCCGACCACTGTCGATGGGCAGCACAACAGGTCCGCGCAGGTGTACTTCCATGGCTGTGGCTGCAAGTCGAGGCTACGCTCCGGCCAGAGCACTGGCCGGCACAGGTAGGCTCCTCCCTTGTTGATCGAGACAGACATACAGATAGCACACCCTTTACTCGGGAAGACTGCCATCAAGCCCTCGGTCTAAAGGCACCGGAACATGCAGAGGCGACCCATCGAGAGGTGTGGGGAAGATTGCATTGCATCACTGTCAATGTTCAATCACTCGCCGAGACCCAGGAGGCCCCGTCTCCCGAAGATCAGTCTGGCTTTACAGGGAGGGCCAGATACCTGAGGGAGCAACTGCAGGCGATGGGTGTGCAGGTGGCGGCCTTGCAGGAGGCGAGATCTTCGGTTGATACGACATATGTCTCCGATTCTCATGTCCGATTCTGTACCGCCAGAGACTCCAAGGGCAATTTTGGCTGCGAGCTCTGGTTTTCTAGGAAGATACCCTTTGTGTCTAAGGCAGGCACACAGGCCTTTTTTCATCCGAATGACTTCCTCACAGTAGCCAGTGGGCCCCGAGAACTCCTAGTCCGGTTCTCGCGTGCTGGGACTCAGATCCTCTTCGTGTGCATTCATGCGCCGGTTGGGGGCAGCCCAGAACGGGAGAGATGGTGGAAAGAGCTCAGACATCGGATTCGTCGTTTCAGCCGCAATGCTCTGGTATTTCTTGTTGGAGATTTCAACACAGGTTTCCACTACACGATACCCTCGCGTGTTGGGGATCTTGTCTGGAGCTCAGCATACGGTGCCCCTGCCGGCCTAGAGGGCATCCTCGCTGATCAGGACCTCTGGGTCCCAAGTACTTTTTCTCAATGCCACACAGGCAGCCATGATACCTGGCTTTCACCCAGTGGCACTACTGGGGCTAGACTTGACTACTTTGCTGTGGAAACATCCTGGCTCGTCCCAGATGCCAATTCTTGGGTTGACACTTCCCTTGACTGGGGACAGTCCAGGGTCGATCACTTTGGCCTTGGGCTCGTAGCCTTTTTTCCCTTTAGGCTGGGCACATGCCGAGAGCCTCAGACGGTCAAGTTCGACAGGGAGGCCCTACACACCGAGGAGGGGCGGCGTATTTTGGCCTGCATTTGTGAGCAGATACCCCTCCAACCCTGGACGAGCAATGTACACAGGCACTATGCTCAGATCGAGGCACACCTAGGCCAGGCTCTCAGTGTCGCATTCCCTTCCAAGCGAGGGGTCTGTCGATCCTCACACTTTTCAGCTGTAACTTGGGACTTGCGCCAGCGACGTTCTTGGCTTCGCAAACAAATTGCGAAGGCCGGCACCACCTTTCGTTCATTTGATCTGAGGGCGGCCTTTTTGGGCCTCAAATCCGGGATTCGGCTCCGTGCAGGAAGGGTACTTGCTGTCCTGAGGGGGCTTGCTGGCTTCCGTAGCTTGCAGGGGCTTGTCCAAGAGATGCGGGCGACGAAAGGTGCTCTACGGCACCATATCCGGCAGGATATCAGCAATAGGGTTCGGGAGACTGCTGCGCTTGCAGCCACCTCCTCCAAGTCAGATGTTGTTTCCAGGCTGCGACCCCTACTAGGCCCACCCAAACGTAAGGTCCGCCAACGAAGGGCCCTACATGGCATCTGCCATCCGAATGGTGAGCCAACTCAGACCCCTGAGGAGGCAGAGGACGTATGGATACGACACTTTGCTGGCATTGAGGATGGGGAAAAGATTGACCCCCTACAGCTTGTTGAGGCTTGCCACCTTTTTCAGTCGGAAAAGGACCTTGATGCCTATGAGCTCACGACTGGTAGCCTGCCCACACGGACGGAACTCGAGCAGTCCCTCCGCAGCACACAGACTAATCGAGCGATTGGCCTCGACAAGGTGCCAGGCGAACTCCTACACTTCGCAGCTGGGCAGGTTTCTGCTGCCCTTTTCCAGTTATTCCTCAAAGTGTCCATGAGGGCAGCCGAACCTATTCAATTCAAAGGCGGAGCTCTCTTCGCCATCTGGAAAGGGAAAAGCTCGGCTACACAGTGTTCTGCGCATAGGGGTATACTGGTTAGTTCGACGCCAGGAAAGTCCTTTCATAGAGTAGCCAGACAACAGGCGATCCCCGCACTGCAGAACATCGCTTCAGAGATGCAGATTGGAGGATTGCCCCACTTCCCTGTCACCATGGCATCCCACTTCGTCCGTGCCTTTCAGGAAGGTTGTGCACAGCGCAAAGGCAGCTACGGCCTCCTCTTCCTTGATTTGCGCGAAGCATTTTACCGAGTCGTGCGCCCCCTGCTCACGGGCGCCTCCTTTTGCGATGAGGCTGTCGCGCAGGTCGTGCGGAGTGTGAGGCTTCCGCCTGGCATTATGCACGAGCTTCATGAGCACCTGCACGGCACTCCCCTGCCGGAGGATGCCGGGGCAACAGACTGGGCATCAGCACAGGTCTGTGAAGCCATGCAGAGCACGTGGTTTAGGTTCCAGGGCAGTGCCACAGTTGTCAAAACAGGCACAGGTTCAAGGCCAGGTGATAACCTGGCAGACGTTTGTTTTTCGTTCATTTTCGCAAGAGTCTTGAAGGACATTCGTCGAGAGGTCAGGCAGACGGGGCATCTGCCAACAGTGCCTTGGTCCGCGGAGATGGTACGCAGCCTCCAAGAGGTCGATACAGGCCTTCGAACCAAGGAGGCCCTTGACGCGACTTGGATGGATGACGCCACTTTCCTGGTGGTGGCGGATACCGCTGCCGACCTGCCTGGGGCTATGGCCATCACAGGCAAGGCCGTATTGGATGCCTGTGTGTCACGCGCGCTCCTCCCCAATTTAGACAGGGGCAAAACTGAACTCATTGCGCATGTAGTTGGTGCTGGGTCACGCGGTGTGCGCAAAGATCTGTTTTCCCTGCCGGATGCTTCATTGGCGATTCCGTGCAAGCTGTGGGATGGAGCACACATCCGCCTTGTTCCCACTTACCAACACCTTGGTGGTTTTATCCACCATGACGCGTCGTTAGTACGTGAATTGAGGCATCGTGTCGGGGCAGCTTGGAAGGCTTTTAATGCTCGGAAAAAGAGGGTTTTTAGCTCGCCCACTGTCTCGCTGCAGGACAAAGCCATTTTATACGAGTCTTTGATCCTTTCCATTCTCCTTCATGGGGCCGGGTCATGGCGAACCCTCAGCTCAGCTGAGCTCTCCATCTTGGAACAGGCCCACTTCGGAATGGCTTTCTTTATGGTGCGGCCTCTACACACACATGAGGAGGCCCTGCACTTGGGCGGCCGACATGTACTTTCCATCCTGCGACTTCCCACTGTTGATACGCTGCTGCATGTAGCCAGGCTCCGGCATTTGCTTTCATGTATCCGGGCTCCAGTACCTGTTTTCTGGGCCATGCTTCATTGGCAAGGTGGTTGGCTGCAGGCGTGCCGGCGATCCCTTGAGTGGATGTGGGAACATGTAGACCGTGGAGAGTCTGCCTCCTCATGGCAAGAATCTTGGCACACATGGCAAGAGCTTTGTCTGCAACAACCTCGCAGGTGGAAGAGCCTTGTTCGGAAGGCACAGGCACAGGCTGTTGCACAAGAGTCATGCCAAGTCGCGATGCGCCGACACTCGGGTCTGGTATGCCGGCAGCTCCGGTGTGCTGGCGCGACTCTACCGGGCATCGTGGCTAGTGACCGACACCATGTGCATTTTTGCGCACCTTGCTCGCAGCTTTTCCAGAAATACCAGGCCTGGAGTGTTCACGCCTTTAAGGTCCATGGACACGTGACTGAGGGCAGGAAAATCCATGGTGGCACTCAGTGCCAGTCTTGCCTCCGTCATTTTTCGACTCATGTCAAGTTGTGTCGGCACCTCAATCACAGTCGTGCTTGCCGCCTTCATCTGCATGAGGCAGGCCTCAGCTGCCAGGCAGAACCAGGCCAAGGTAGCCGCAAGGCGCCAGATGAAGGCAAATTTCAGGCCCCATCTTTGCAGGCACAGGGACCTAGGTTGTCCCATGGAGCAGGAGCATGGTATGAGTACCTCGACCGACCATCGGCAGAGGTCATGGACTGCCTTGCGGTCCTTGACTCAGGGCTCTCGCAGGAACAAGCGAATCGGGATGAAGCCTGGGAAAGAGCTCGCCTAGCCTTTGGATGTGTATGCCTACCTGTCAGGAAGGTTTTAGCCACTGCCTCCTCCTGGAAGCAAGCGATCTTGTCAGGGTCCATGCAAAACACCTTTGCTCCTAGTCTTTTGTGTGAAATCGCGGACTGGATACAGGAGGCTGATCTTGCAGCCTGGCTTGTTCCTTCTCCTGTATCGAAGCCGCCAGCTTACACGACTTTTAGGGATGCCTCCCTCATCCTTGATTTCCTGGACACGACAGCGATTCCCGTTCCAACAACTTCTCCGGTGCATGGCAGCACACTTGTTTGTGTAGGCACGGGATCCTGGACTTCCTCATTGGGTTCTTTAGGTCCCAACTCCCTCTCCTTCACACATGAGGAGTGCCTGAGGTCCCTGCAAGAGGGAACCGTTCCGTCCTTCTTTGAAGGACCTTTCCATGACACCGTCTTTCTGATTTCGGTCCTTGGACTGCCGTCTTGGCAGGATCTCCCGACTGCTCCTGTCCGTCCAAAGGTCTTACTGCAGAAGTTGTCAAGAGTCATTTTGGCTTGTGACCTCCTCAGGTTGGCCCTTCGACTCTGGCTCTCTGGAGTACCGACGGCCTTCTTCTTCCCCAGTCATGATCGTATAGTTCCCCAGCCAGTCCGCTCGTTGCATCTCCTAGACTCTGTCTGGTCGAGAGGCGCCTGCTGTCTGCGCTCAGGAGGAGCCGACTGGGAGCAATTGCCCGTTTCACCTTTCTAATTAAAATTGTAACAAAGGGCTGCAACCGAACATGGATTCAACGCCCAGAAAGAGCGAAA